>JAWQFJ010016268.1:0-10386 GCA_034096865.1 Theodoxus fluviatilis | reverse complement strand
CATTGTTCTACGTCATTATTGTTAGATTTCAGAGGAGGAGAATTTTGGCGTGGAGGGAGAGAGACGAAAATTTTTGGCTCCCGGGATCGGTTGAGTGGAGGGAGATCTGAGGAAAGATGATAGAGGAGGATGGTGAGGAGGAAGAGGAAGATGAAGAGACTAAGAGAGGCGGGAAGGGGACACAGAGAAGAGAGAGAGTGAGCGGAGGAGCGCTGGCAGATGTGGAAGGTCGGTGAAAAACATTTTTTTTGTCAAGGGCTGACCTGAAATATTCAAACGGTTAATTTTAGAAGGCTGACCGATACTGGTTGTAAAGTTAAAAATTTGGAGGTTGAACAATAGTTATGTTTGATGCTGTGTATGGAGGGAAGGTCTTTGTATATTCCCTTGGACAGAGAAAGAGAAATGGAGGTTTTGATGAAGTTGTGATTGGACCAGAAATCCATGTAACGGTCGTTTTGCTTTTATTTTTCTTTTCTGTCCCCTGTTACGGACTTGTGTTTAGTGATTAAATGTATTGAATCTGGGACCTTGTTGTAGAAGTGATTGATCCCCGTAACACCATCCCACAACATATGCTGCAGAACCTTGTCCGCTCGATGAGGCAACGGGTGATGGATTGTTTGGCAACAAATGGTGGCCACACCCGTTATTACACATGGACAAACTGACTGGACTTTCCTTGCAACGTTTAGAAAGGGGGGTGGGGTGCTTCTGACGGATGCCAAGCTGATGAGTTTTGACTTGTCAATGAATTTTTAGCAAAAATCAATTGCTTAAATGTTGAATTAAATCATTCTTTGAATTGCAGATATTTTTAGTTGTTTCCTTTTGAAAGAGAAATGTTTGTGGCCCTTAACGTTTGCGGACCAGTGTAATTATTGTAACCACAATATAATTTATGAATTCACGCATGTCTCAGAAACCACCGCACCATCCCCACCCCGCCCCTAGTCTCATGGAATAAATCTGTACTTATTTTACAGTAAAGGTCAGGATCACAAGGCTAGAGAAGCCGAGACAGACGGCTGGAGTGGTAGGCAGATAGTCAGACTCAAAACGTGTCGCATGCTGAAGAGAGCTCTGTTCTTGGACAGCCAGTGGGAACAATGATGTCAGTGCTGATTCCGAAACTCGATGAAACGCCACACTCAGTGGCAGGGAATACTGGATTACGTTCCAGACAAATGGACTTATCGGCTCCGTTCTTGCATTAATAATAGAAAATAGTACGTGTAACTCACGGTAATAGCGATAGTGAAGAAAGATTACGACGACGACGACGACGACGACTATGATGATAATGATAATGAGGAGGATGAGGAGAATGACGATGATGATGATGATGATGAGGAGGAGGAGGATACCAAATAGATGTTTGCTTGAGAGAGTGTCCTGAAAAGTAAGCTTTCCTTGCATGCATTAGAGACGAAAATGACCAGTAATAATAATACTAATACTAATAATAATATTAATATTAATACGGAAACGGGATGTATCTACGTAGGCGAATTGTAAACGAGCATTTTCGCAGGGACAGTTGGTTGAGAGCACATACTGATCACTTTGATCGATGCAGCGCTAGCTGCCTACATTAGCGAATGACTAGATCTACCGTTGCGTCCCCATGGACCTGTGGGTCGTGGGTGAAAATCGACCCACCGCGTCTCCCTACGCGATTCGTTAGAAGCGATTCCGTGACTGGTGGTCTCATATAGCCCACAGAGGCTGATAGGACGTAAAATCTCATCCACCAATCAACAATCAATCTGCCGTTACCGTGGCTACGTGTTCCTGCAATTGTGGATGAAGTTGTATTTTTCACAGCAGAAGGCAGACACCCCACCCCCCACCCCACCCCTCGCCCGGCAGGATCTGCCGTGTACTCTCTGACCCACATAATCTCCTTGCTCCAACGAGCACAGTGACAAGTGCATACATGTAGAGGCAGTACGCCTGGGCAGGCTGGAATCACAGCAGCGACCTGGACCACAAAAGATCCTCATTGCAGTCGCGAAAGCAACACGGATTTGGTTTCGTTTTTGTTTTTCCTTGTCGCCGAGATGACTCCCGTGAGCTTTACAGCTCGTACGAAGCGCTTCAGGTGTTTATAACAGCTGTCGTCATTTGTTGTTGTTGCTGTTGTTTTTTAACAGGTTGGTGTATGAATTCGAGTATGGGGAAAATAACACCGAGTCCTAGCAGCTCAGCGCCAACCACGGTTTCTCGCACTCGACAGGCCTGAAGAAAATCTTTATGGATCAGAGGCTTGGTGCGGCGGAGCGACAGCTGGATAAATAGGCAAACTAGAAACCTTGTGCATGAATAAATACTAACTTTTGAATATTCTGTTGAATGTACGCACGTTATTCTATGACGAGGCAGAGGAGATACACAATGAATGCAAACAAAATACTCCTAAAGTGGAGAATCCTGTGCACGGAGGCAATCTCTCTCGGCCGCTGATGATGGGATTCAGTGATCCAGATGATAGGCACGACCGAAAACGTCCACAGATGGAGACTGGTATCTGTCGCACAACTTGCTGTCTGCTTCAACCACGCATTTCTACATCCTGGTAATCAGAGGCGATACACAGTACAATGCGTGTTGTGAAAGTCATTTTGCCTGCAACTGAAGTGTCCACAACATGACAGGATTTCCGTTGAACTCTTGCCCTCGTGGACTTTACTTCCGTCAGGGATTAAAGGTCAACAGTCAAGTGCCCTCATTGTATTCCATGACCTGGGGTTGCCCAATTGTTGCACCATGATCAGCGTCAGCAAGTCACGTGATATGTGAACAATACTGAACTTTGGAATTTTATTATGTAAATGTGGAATTTATAAACATTCACTCCATCCTTTGCAGCATAATTCAATGGAGGCAGCTGTAGTTAGTTTTAATGGTTACTTGGTTTTTATCACTTTAGAATTGATAATGAAACTTTACCAACGTTTTCTAATTTTGAAAGCTTCCATTTACAAATATGAAAGAGGTTTCATGCGCTTTCCTTAACATTGTACCCTGCAGGATGAATTTATTTCGTAGGTATTTGCATGTGATGCCGAGTTAATATGACGTGCGAAATAAATTGTGGACAGGATTTGTAATGAACTTTTTATTTTATTAATCATAAGTAATCATGGTTTCATTTTCTATAGATTTCATACCATTTAAATAATGTTGGTTGGAAAGTGTTTTTGTCATCTCAGTCGAATACAGTCGATGACCGCACCGCACAGAAGGATTCCACAATAAAAGAATTTGGCTGTGAAAGCATGTACCGAAACTACCTTTGCCCGTCTGGCTGTGAATTTCATTCTGGATAAGGTTTTCGTGTCTGCTTTGTTTCAACCTCCTCTTGATCTGCTCACGTTTTCCTTTCCCTGTTACCTTCACTTGCTTTATCATCGGCATCAACGACCTCACCAACGTGTGTGTATGTGTGTATATGTACATGTATTTGTGTGTGTGTGTGTGTGTGTGTGTATGTGTGTGTGTGTGTGTGTGTGTGTGTGCGTGCGTGTGTGTGTGTGTGTGTCCATGCGCGAATATGTGTGCGTTCGTGCGGGTGTATGTGCATTGTCTTTATCAGTTAAGCACCGTATTTTACAATGACACTGATAGGCGTGCTCGCGCATGTTTCTGTGCCTACATTTGGCGTGCTCGTTCGAGCTCACGCGCGTCTCCACGTGTTAAGCTGCCCTTTTCTATAAAGCCAGTCACTGGTGGCTTGAGTGCATCGGTAGAAAACGAGACCGCACTTCCCACAAGTGTTTCTTCTGTCACATGCAATACTAAGCCGTTGGGAAGATTTGAACTGTGATACAATGGGTTGTCTAGTAAAAGGCAGATATGAACAGGTAGACAAATGGCGTCAGTGTATTCACAAAGGCGCCAAGGCTTGTGAGGAAGAAAGGCAGGTGCTGCTCGGCAAAAAGCAGGCCAGGAAAGCTCGTGCCAGTAACCCTTACAAGAGCTTTACAACGGAAGCCTTGCTCTGTTGTGAAAATATCAACTGAGACAGAGTGTTGCAGTTTGAGCAGAAAGACGCACGGGCTTCGAAACTCAGCGCATTCAAAGATATTCCGTTTTAAATTACATCATCATCTTCTGAAAAAACTACTGCAAAACAGCCTAAAAGAAACATACGACACCATGATGAGGTAAAACACATAGAACCACGATTGGAGCTATTGAAATCACAATCTGTGAGATTGGGGCTTTTGCGTTATATTCACACACACACACACACACACACACACACACACACACACACACACACACACACACACACACACACACTAACACTAACACACACTAACACATACACTAACAGACACACACACACACACACTAACACACACACACACGCAAGCACACACACACACACACACACACACACACACACACACACACACACACACACACACACACACTAACACATACACACACACACACACACACACACACACACACACACGCATAAGATCGAAGGACGTATTTCTATATAGTGCATGTACAATAACAATCGAATATAGGAAGCCATGACTTCATAAGTCATCATTCCACGCATGGGTAATTTTGGCAAGGGTATCCCGTTCTACAAACTTTCCAACTATTCATGTCCTAACCGAAGAGATAATTGCCAAGTATGAAAATCTTCTTATGCCCTATTTTACTCATACTTATAGAAATAAACAACCCATATGGTAGTTTTTGTATGATATAAAACGCAGCGTTTACCTGTGTAATTCTACTATACAGAATGGTAAGTACAATTATCGCATTAAAAGATTTACGTGTCGTGTGTCGATGTTGGAAGTAGACAGTACAGGTTTTTCAAATGCAATGAAATCCTGTTTGGCGTGCCAAGACTTCTTAATGACATGGGAAGTATTCCTGACCGAAGCCACAACAATGTCCTGCATTCGCTAAAGGCCTCCGCACACGAGGCAACCAAAGTATCTTGCCACGTTTCTTGCGGTCGGTTGTTTGACATGTGGCAGGCAATGCTGGAGACTGCAGCTCGCACACGCTTCCACTGTGACCTTTCATCTCTCGCCACGTTGTGAACACGTCGACTCGCGGACACATGGTTCTGCGTGTGACCTGCATTTCGAAATTTAAAATGTAGACGCTTTCACGGCCTATCGATGCATTCAACATAAAGCTTTGATAAATTAATGCTGTTCATGACTTACATTCTCTTTGGATGGGGTTCTTAGTGTCCCCAAATTCAGCGTTTTCTGAGCGAAGCGAGAGAAACGGCCGCCATTAAATGTGCAGTAGTCGGGAGAACACGAGAACGAGGCTCTTGGTGGATTCACAGAGAGTGGCTGGAGTGGCACGCCACTGCCCCAAAAATTAGAACAGGTTCAAACTCGAGCAACTCAGTTGCTGGTGACGTGAAAAGTTGCTTGGAATGCCAGTTGCTTTCAACCGACATCGCACACGAAGCAATGTATGGTGAGCAATCGAGTTGCTCACCATACATTGCTTCGTGTGCGATGTCGGTTGAAAGCAACTGGCATTCCAAGCAACTTTTCACGTCACCAGCAACTGAGTTGCTCGAGTTTGAACCTGTTCTAATTTTTGGGGCAGTGGCGTGCCACTCCAGCCACTCTCTGTGAATCCACCAAGAGCCTCGTTCTCGTGTTCTCCCGACTACTGCACATTTAATGGCGGCCGTTTCTCTCGCTTCGCTCAGAAAACGCTGAATTTGGGGACACTAAGAACCCCATCCAAAGAGAATGTAAGTCATGAACAGCATTAATTTATCAAAGCTTTATGTTGAATGCATCGATAGGCCGTGAAAGCGTCTACATTTTAAATTTCGAAATGCAGGTCACACGCAGAACCATGTGTCCGCGAGTCGACGTGTTCACAACGTGGCGAGAGATGAAAGGTCACAGTGGAAGCGTGTGCGAGCTGCAGTCTCCAGCATTGCCTGCCACATGTCAAACAACCGACCGCAAGAAACGTGGCAAGATACTTTGGTTGCCTCGTGTGCGGAGGCCTTTAGCGAATGCAGGACATTGTTGTGGCTTCGGTCAGGAATACTTCCCATGTCATTAAGAAGTCTTGGCACGCCAAACAGGATTTCATTGCATTTGAAAAACCTGTACTGTCTACTTCCAACATCGACACACGACACGTAAATCTTTTAATGCGATAATTGTACTTACCATTCTGTATAGTAGAATTACACAGGTAAACGCTGCGTTTTATATCATACAAAAACTACCATATGGGTTGTTTATTTCTATAAGTATGAGTAAAATAGGGCATAAGAAGATTTTCATACTTGGCAATTATCTCTTCGGTTAGGACATGAATAGTTGGAAAGTTTGTAGAACGGGATACCCTTGCCAAAATTACCCATGCGTGGAATGATGACTTATGAAGTCATGGCTTCCTATATTCGATTGTTATTGTACATGCACTATATAGAAATACGTCCTTCGATCTTATGCGTGTGTGTGTGTGTGTGTGTGTGTGTGTGTGTGTGTGTGTATGTGTTAGTGTGTGTGTGTGTGTGTTAGTGTGTGTGTGTGTGTGTGTGTGTGCTTGCGTGTGTGTGTGTGTTAGTGTGTGTGTGTGTGTGTCTGTTAGTGTATGTGTTAGTGTGTGTTAGTGTTAGTGTGTGTGTGTGTGTGTGTGTGTGTGTGTGTGTGTGTGTGTGTGTGTGTGTGTGTGTGTGTGTGTGAATATAACGCAAAAGCCCCAATCTCACAGATTGTGATTTCAATAGCTCCAATCGTGGTTCTATGTGTTTTACCTCATCATGGTGTCGTATGTTTCTTTTAGGCTGTTTTGCAGTAGTTTTTTCAGAAGATGATGATGTAATTTAAAACGGAATATCTTTGAATGCGCTGAGTTTCGAAGCCCGTGCGTCTTTCTGCTCAAACTGCAACACTCTGTCTCAGTTGATATTTTCACAACAGAGCAAGGCTTCCGTTGTAAAGCTCTTGTAAGGGTTACTGGCACGAGCTTTCCTGGCCTGCTTTTTGCCGAGCAGCACCTGCCTTTCTTCCTCACAAGCCTTGGCGCCTTTGTGAATACACTGACGCCATTTGTCTACCTGTTCATATCTGCCTTTTACTAGACAACCCATTGTATCACAGTTCAAATCTTCCCAACGGCTTAGTATTGCATGTGACAGAAGAAACACTTGTGGGAAGTGCGGTCTCGTTTTCTACCGATGCACTCAAGCCACCAGTGACTGGCTTTATAGAAAAGGGCAGCTTAACACGTGGAGACGCGCGTGAGCTCGAACGAGCACGCCAAATGTAGGCACAGAAACATGCGCGAGCACGCCTATCAGTGTCATTGTAAAATACGGTGCTTAACTGATAAAGACAATGCACATACACCCGCACGAACGCACACATATTCGCGCATGGACACACACACACACACACGCACGCACACACACACACACACACACACACACATACACACACACACACACACACACACAAATACATGTACATATACACACATACACACACGTTGGTGAGGTCGTTGATGCCGATGATAAAGCAAGTGAAGGTAACAGGGAAAGGAAAACGTGAGCAGATCAAGAGGAGGTTGAAACAAAGCAGACACGAAAACCTTATCCAGAATGAAATTCACAGCCAGACGGGCAAAGGTAGTTTCGGTACATGCTTTCACAGCCAAATTCTTTTATTGTGGAATCCTTCTGTGCGGTGCGGTCATCGACTGTATTCGACTGAGATGACAAAAACACTTTCCAACCAACATTATTTAAATGGTATGAAATCTATAGAAAATGAAACCATGATTACTTATGATTAATAAAATAAAAAGTTCATTACAAATCCTGTCCACAATTTATTTCGCACGTCATATTAACTCGGCATCACATGCAAATACCTACGAAATAAATTCATCCTGCAGGGTACAATGTTAAGGAAAGCGCATGAAACCTCTTTCATATTTGTAAATGGAAGCTTTCAAAATTAGAAAACGTTGGTAAAGTTTCATTATCAATTCTAAAGTGATAAAAACCAAGTAACCATTAAAACTAACTACAGCTGCCTCCATTGAATTATGCTGCAAAGGATGGAGTGAATGTTTATAAATTCCACATTTACATAATAAAATTCCAAAGTTCAGTATTGTTCACATATCACGTGACTTGCTGACGCTGATCATGGTGCAACAATTGGGCAACCCCAGGTCATGGAATACAATGAGGGCACTTGACTGTTGACCTTTAATCCCTGACGGAAGTAAAGTCCACGAGGGCAAGAGTTCAACGGAAATCCTGTCATGTTGTGGACACTTCAGTTGCAGGCAAAATGACTTTCACAACACGCATTGTACTGTGTATCGCCTCTGATTACCAGGATGTAGAAATGCGTGGTTGAAGCAGACAGCAAGTTGTGCGACAGATACCAGTCTCCATCTGTGGACGTTTTCGGTCGTGCCTATCATCTGGATCACTGAATCCCATCATCAGCGGCCGAGAGAGATTGCCTCCGTGCACAGGATTCTCCACTTTAGGAGTATTTTGTTTGCATTCATTGTGTATCTCCTCTGCCTCGTCATAGAATAACGTGCGTACATTCAACAGAATATTCAAAAGTTAGTATTTATTCATGCACAAGGTTTCTAGTTTGCCTATTTATCCAGCTGTCGCTCCGCCGCACCAAGCCTCTGATCCATAAAGATTTTCTTCAGGCCTGTCGAGTGCGAGAAACCGTGGTTGGCGCTGAGCTGCTAGGACTCGGTGTTATTTTCCCCATACTCGAATTCATACACCAACCTGTTAAAAAACAACAGCAACAACAACAAATGACGACAGCTGTTATAAACACCTGAAGCGCTTCGTACGAGCTGTAAAGCTCACGGGAGTCATCTCGGCGACAAGGAAAAACAAAAACGAAACCAAATCCGTGTTGCTTTCGCGACTGCAATGAGGATCTTTTGTGGTCCAGGTCGCTGCTGTGATTCCAGCCTGCCCAGGCGTACTGCCTCTACATGTATGCACTTGTCACTGTGCTCGTTGGAGCAAGGAGATTATGTGGGTCAGAGAGTACACGGCAGATCCTGCCGGGCGAGGGGTGGGGTGGGGGGTGGGGTGTCTGCCTTCTGCTGTGAAAAATACAACTTCATCCACAATTGCAGGAACACGTAGCCACGGTAACGGCAGATTGATTGTTGATTGGTGGATGAGATTTTACGTCCTATCAGCCTCTGTGGGCTATATGAGACCACCAGTCACGGAATCGCTTCTAACGAATCGCGTAGGGAGACGCGGTGGGTCGATTTTCACCCACGACCCACAGGTCCATGGGGACGCAACGGTAGATCTAGTCATTCGCTAATGTAGGCAGCTAGCGCTGCATCGATCAAAGTGATCAGTATGTGCTCTCAACCAACTGTCCCTGCGAAAATGCTCGTTTACAATTCGCCTACGTAGATACATCCCGTTTCCGTATTAATATTAATATTATTATTAGTATTATTATTACTGGTCATTTTCGTCTCTAATGCATGCAAGGAAAGCTTACTTTTCAGGACACTCTCTCAAGCAAACATCTATTTGGTATCCTCCTCCTCATCATCATCATCATCATCATCGTCATTCTCCTCATCCTCCTCATTATCATTATCATCATAGTCGTCGTCGTCGTCGTCGTCGTAATCTTTCTTCACTATCGCTATTACCGTGAGTTACACGTACTATTTTCTATTATTAATGCAAGAACGGAGCCGATAAGTCCATTTGTCTGGAACGTAATCCAGTATTCCCTGCCACTGAGTGTGGCGTTTCATCGAGTTTCGGAATCAGCACTGACATCATTGTTCCCACTGGCTGTCCAAGAACAGAGCTCTCTTCAGCATGCGACACGTTTTGAGTCTGACTATCTGCCTACCACTCCAGCCGTCTGTCTCGGCTTCTCTAGCCTTGTGATCCTGACCTTTACTGTAAAATAAGTACAGATTTATTCCATGAGACTAGGGGCGGGGTGGGGATGGTGCGGTGGTTTCTGAGACATGCGTGAATTCATAAATTATATTGTGGTTACAATAATTACACTGGTCCGCAAACGTTAAGGGCCACAAACATTTCTCTTTCAAAAGGAAACAACTAAAAATATCTGCAATTCAAAGAATGATTTAATTCAACATTTAAGCAATTGATTTTTGCTAAAAATTCATTGACAAGTCAAAACTCATCAGCTTGGCATCCGTCAGAAGCACCCCACCCCCCTTTCTAAACGTTGCAAGGAAAGTCCAGTCAGTTTGTCCATGTGTAATAACGGGTGTGGCCACCATTTGTTGCCAAACAATCCATCACCCGTTGCCTCATCGAGCGGACAAGGTTCTGCAGCATATGTTGTGGGATGG
>JAWQFJ010016266.1:30000-31121 GCA_034096865.1 Theodoxus fluviatilis | reverse complement strand
CTGTCAACCACGAACTCCGTCGCATTAGTTCCCTACGGCATTATCTTTCTCAAGAAGCGACCCAAACTCTTGTCTCTGCGTTCATTCTATCCCGACTGGACTATTGTAATGCCTTGCTGTACGGCTGTCCCCAGTATCTCCTGAATAGATTACAGAAACTGCAGAACAACGCTGCACGCCTGATCCTCAGAGTCCGCACGTCTGATCACATTTCCCAGCACCTTCAAGCACTGCACTGGCTTCCGGTCGAGTCACGCATCAAATATAAAATTGCATGCCTATCCTTTAGTGCATTCACGCATACAGGACCCGCATACCTCACAGACATGATTCAGACATGCACACCAGCCAGGACACTCCGCTCCTCAGCAGACACCTCTATTCTCTGCACTCCAAGAGTCAACACCACATCTTTTGGCGAACGCTCTTTTTCTTTTTCTGCTCCTCTGGTATGGAACTCTCTCCCTGTCAGCCTTCGTCATTCTGCCCCCCCTGACACTTTCCGCACAGGCCTGAAAACGCACCTCTTCTCAGCGTCATATACATAATACCCTCCCCCCTCTCCCTTTGGACTGGGCTTCGGTGACTATTCTATGCCTGCACGCTCACTGCAACTCATGTGCTAGTTTTGGGTGTCCATATACATGCTTTTTGTACCGTCTTGCATGTTATTCAATTCTGTTTGTATGGACTTGCATTGATTATTGTTGACTCACATGCGAAGCAAAAGTGAGTCTATGTACTCACCCGTTTCGTCCGTCCGGGCGTCCGGGCGTCCGGGCGTCCGGGCGTCCGAAAACTTTAACGTTGGATTTTTCTTGGAGACTATTAAGTCTATCAATACCAAATGTGGCATGATGGTGTATGATGACAAGGCCTCAAAAACATACATAGTGACTTGTCCTTGCTTCAAGGTCAAGGTCGCAGGGGCCATAAATGTTGTCTAAAAAACAGCCATTTTTCACATTTTCTCAATTTTCTCTGGTTTTTGGGATTGGATACCTGACCTATATATGGTATATAGGGCAAAGTAAGCCCTATCTCTTGATATCAGTTTGGTTGACCTTGCTTCAAGGTCAAGGTCACAGGAGCTCTTCAAAGTTGGATTGTATACATATTTT
>JAWQFJ010016266.1:22500-25000 GCA_034096865.1 Theodoxus fluviatilis | reverse complement strand
CTTTGTCTCTCTCTATGTCTCTCTCTATGACTATGTCTCTCTCTCTATGTCTCTCTCTATGCTGACGATGTTGTTCTCTTATCGACTTCACCCTCTGGTCTCCAAACTCAGATTGATAGTCTTTGGCATGTGTCAGAACGATTAGACTTGAAGGTCAATACTGACAAGACAAAAATCATGGTGTTTAGAAAAGGAGGACATCTTGCTTCAGGGGAAAATGGTTTCTTGACGGGTCTAGATTGGAGGTAGTTAATCAATATAAGTATCTAGGATTCATGTTTACAACAAGGCTATCCCTCTCTGCTACCATTAATGACCTGGCCATTAGAGGTAAACAAATAGGAGTGCAGGTATTAAGGGTGCTATGGAGACTGCGTTGCTTGAAAACAAAAGTGTTCACTACTATGTTTGATACGCAAGTACAAGCATCTCTCCTTATGGAGCAGAAATATGGGGTCTCCAAAAACACTCGAGAGTGGAAGGAACTCACACTTTTGTATGTAAAAGGTTCATGGGGTTGGATTCAAGGACCCCAAACCATATGGTTTATGGAGACCTAGGACGCTTTCCACTGTCAGTAAACAGCAGTATTAGGACTATTAAGTACTGGCTTAAACTGTGTCGAATGAATGACGACAGGCTCCCAAAACAAGCACTACTTATGCTTATGAACTCACGCATTAAGAGAGAGTGCAGTTGGACTGAGAAGGTAAAAAACTTCCTTTGTCAATTGGGTTTTGGCTTTGTGTGGTTCAATAGCGGAGTAAGCAATGAAAAGCGTTTTTTGATTCAGCTTAAACAAAGACTGAAAGACTGTTTCCGCCAAGACTGGAACGCAAAGAATAGATGCAGTGACAGATACAGATGGTACTCGACCTTTAAAAATGACTTTGGCTTAGAAAACTATATGAATGTACTCGAGATAAAAAAGTTTAGGGATGTATTTATTCGCTTCAGGTTTGGAATAAACGACATGCATAGCAATGTAAGGTTCAGCCAGCCACAAGACATAACATGTCCATTATGCAAGGAAAGGGAAACTGAGGAGCATTTTCTGTTGAGGTGCCCTGCATACCAACAGCTTAGAGATAAATACATAACACGATTTTTAATCAAGAAACCACGAGTGGATGTATGTACATTCCTAATGCAGGGAACTGATGTCAGAATGACTCGTTCAATAGCGATGTACATTCTATATGCATTTCAAATAAGAGAACAAAAAAGTATGCGATAATTTGAATTCTTTTAAAACATGGAGCAGAGAAAATGTTGCCAAGATAGTGTAATGTGTTTGCCTAAATTAATATTGCAGTCTTGCGATCATGAATGCATACGAAGCTGCAATCATCATTGAACGTATTTTAAAAGATTTAACTGTACATTGAATTACAAGTGTCGTCATCGAGACGCAGGGTATCAATACAGTGATGAGTGGTATTCTTTACTGGAAAGTCTCCAATGTCGTTTGTAATGTATTTCTTGCATAGTATTCATTGCTAAACTGTTTTAAAACTTGTAAATAGAGGGTACATCAAATGGGTCGTCGGCCGAATAAAGATCAATCAATCAATCAATCAATCTCTATGACTATGTCTCTCTCTCTATGTCTCTGTCTCTCTCTCACGCTCTCTGTCTCTCTGCCTATGTATCTCTGTATGTCTATGTCTCTCTCTATGTCTCTGTCTCTCTCTATGTCTCTGTCTCTCTATCTATGTCTCTGTCTCTCTCTATGTCTCTGTCTCTCTATCTATGTCTCTGTCTCTCTCTATATATGTCTGTCTCTCTCTCACGCTCTCTCTGTCTCTCAACGCTCTCTCTGTCGCTCAACGCTCTCTCTGTCTCTCTCTCTATGTCTCTGTCTCTCTTTCCATGTCTCTGTCTCTCTCTATGCCTCTGTCTCTCTCTCACGCTCTCTCTGTCTCTCAACGCTCTCTCTGTCGCTCAACGCTCTCTCTGTCTCTGTCTCTATGTCTCTGTCTCTCTATCTCTATGTCTCTGTCTCTCTCTCTATGTTTCTGTCTCTCTCTCACGCTCTCTCTGTCTCTCTCTCTCTGTGTCTCTCTCTCTATGTCTCGGTCTCTCTCTAACGCTCTCACGGTCTCTCTCACGCTCTCTCGGTCTCTCTCGCGCTCTTTCTGTCTCTCTCTCTCTGTCTCTCTCTCTATGTCTCTGTCTCTCTCTCTATGTCTCTCTCTCTAAGTGTCTCTCTCTATGTCTCTATCTCTCTCTCTCTCGCTATTTCTGCCTCTCTCTATATGTCACTATCTCTCTCTATGTCTCTGTCTCTATCTCTCTCTGTCTCTCTCTGTGTCTCTGTCTCTCTCTCTATGTCTGTCTCTCTCGCTATCTCTCTCTATGTGTCTCTCTCTATGTCTCTGTCTCTCTCTTTCTATGTCTCTGTCTGTCTGTCTGTCTGTCTGTCTGTCTGTCTCTCTCTCTCTCTTTCTCTCTCTCTCTCTTTCTCTTTCTCTTACATACCTTACCAGTTTGATCTAAT
>JAWQFJ010016266.1:0-17500 GCA_034096865.1 Theodoxus fluviatilis | reverse complement strand
TGCGAGTGTCTTGTCGCGGCGTGTGAGTGTCTTGTCGCGGCGTGTGAGTGTCTTGTCGCGGCGTGCGAGTGTCTTGTCGCAGCGTGTGAGTGTCTTGTCGCGACGTCTGAGTGTCTTGTTGCGGCGTGTGAGTGTCTTGTCGCGGCGTGTGAGTGTTTAGTCGCGGCGTGCAGGTGTCTTGTCGCGGCGTGCAGGTGTCTTGTCGCGGCGTGTCAGTGTCTTGTCGCGGCGTGTGAGTGTCTTGTCGCGGCGTGTGAGTATCTTGTCGCGGCGTGCGAGTGTCTTGTCGCGGCGTGCAGGTGTCTTGTCGCGGCGTGCAGGTGTCTTGTCGTGGCGTGTGAGTGTCTTGTCGCGGCGTGTGAGTGTCTTGTCGCGGCGTGCTGGTGTCTTGTCGCGGCGTGCGAGTGTCTTGTCGCGGCGTGCAGGTGTCTTGTCGCGGCGTGCAGGTGTCTCGTCACGGAGTGTGAGTGTCTTGTCGCGGCGTGCGAGTGCCTTGTCGCGGCGTGCAGGTGTCTTGTCGCGGTGTGCAGGTGTCTCGTCGCGGAGTGTGAGTGTCTTGTCGCGGCGTGCATGTGTCTTGTTGCGGTGTGCAGGTGTCTCGTCGCGGAGTGTGAGTGTCTTGTCGCGGCGTGTGAATGTCTTGTCGCGGCGTGTGAGTGTCTTGTCGCGGCGTGCTGGTGTCTTGTCGCGGCGTGTGAGTGTCTTGTCGCGGCGTGTGAGTGTCTTGTCGCGGCGTGTGAGTGTCTTGTCGCGGCGTGTGAGTGCCTTGTCGCGGCGTGTGAGTGTCTTGTCGCGGCGTGTGAGTGTCTTGTCGCGGCGTGCAGGTGTCTTGTCGCGGCGTGCGAGTGTCTTGTCGCGGCGTGTGAGTGTCTTGTCGCGGCGTGTGAGTGTCTTGTTGCGGCGTGTGAGTGTCTTGTCGCGGCGTGTGAGTGTCTTGTCGCGGCGTGTGAGTGTCTTGTCGCGGCGTGTGAGTGTCTTGTCGCGGAGTGTGAGTGTCTTGTCGCGGCGTGCGAGTGTCTTGTCGCGGCGTGTGAGTGTTTTGTCGCGGCGGTGAGTGTCTTGTCGCGGCGTGTGGGTGTCTTGTCGCGGCGTGTGAGTGTTTTGTCGCGGCGTGCGAGTGTCTTGTCGCGGCGTGTGAGTGTTTTGTCGCGTCGTGCAGGTGTCTTGTCGCGGCGTGCAGGTGTCTTGTCACGGCGTGCAGGTGTCTTGTCGCGGAGTGTGGGTGTCTTGTCGCGGCGTGTGAGTGTTTTGTCGCGGCGTGCGAGTGTCTTGTCGCGGCTTGCAGGTGTCTTGTCGCGGCGTGCAGGTGTCTTGTCGCGGAGTGTGGGTGTCTTGTCGCTGCGTGTGGGTGTCTTGTCGCGGCGTGCAGGTGTCTTGTCGCGGAGTGTGGGTGTTTTGTCGCGGCGTGTGAGTGTCTTGTCGCGGCGTGCAGGTGTCTTGTCGCGGCCTGTGAGTGTCTTGTCGCGGAGTGTGGGTGTCTTGTCGCGGAGTGTGGGTGTCTTGTCGCGGAGTGTGGGTGTCTTGTCGCGGAGTGTGGGTGTCTTGTCGAGGAGGGAGGGTGTCTTGTCGCGGCGCGCGAGTGTCTTGTCGCGGCGTGCAGGTGTCTTGTCGCGGCATGCAGGTGTCTTGTCGCGGCGTGCAGGTGTCTTGTCGCGGAGTGTGGGTGTCATCGCGGCGTGTGAGTGTCTTGTTGTGGCGTGTGAGTGTCTTGTTGTGGCGTGCGAGTGTCTTGTCGCGGCGTGTGAGTGTCTTGTCGCGGCGTGTGAGTGTCTTGTCGCGGCGTGTGAGTGTCTTGTCGCGGCGTGCAGGTGTCTTGTCGCGGCGTGTGAGTGTCTTGTCACGGCGTGTGAGTGTCTTGTCACGGCGTGTTTGTACAGAACGCACCTGCGCCACTACCTTGCCCCAGAGCTGCGACGCCCGCCGAGTGTTCCGAGCGATTGATCTGCAGCGGCTCGCGGGTGGTGGGTACGGTGTTCGAAGCTGCGCGGTTCCCAGAGTTGCATCATTGAGCAAGGTGCTTAACTCACGTTGCTTCTCCCCACCCAGGAGTAAAACCGGGTACATGAGAAGGCAGTGATGACACACTGTGGTGCGATTAACCCTTTGTATGCGGCCATGAGCCAGCATCGGGTTGGAAAATTCTCCAGGAACTCGAGCTTGTGCTGGTACCTGACTGTGTGCGTCTTAAAATGACTGAAAGAGAATAAATGACAAGCAACCGAGATTTGTTCTTTCTTGAACCGATAAGCCCCTGAAAGGGGCCGTTTGGGGGTGGTTCTCCAGCCGATGAGGGAAAGGTCGAGATGGAGAGTTGGCGGGTTGGCAGGGGCGTGCAGAGGCGCTTTAGATCTCTTAGGGGAAGCTTTTGAAGTAACAACTGTCCTCACTGCTTCACCGCCCTGCACATGATTCACTTGCCCCTTACACTATATATGTCTATCTCGTAGCCAGCCTTGTCACTTTGGCTCAATAAAGAACAATTATCGGTTGCTTGTCATTGATTCTCTTTCAGTCACTCTATACAATCCACCCCGGCACTCCACTCTCCATTGCGTCTTAAAATGTCTGTCTCAGTGCTTGCTGTCAGGTTCCAGTGAATATTTGATCAAGCAGCCTTGTGATCGGGGGGCAAAGTGTAAAGAGGATTGTTCCCACACGTGTGTGATGAGTCGCTATATAAAATCACACCTTTATCTGTTACCTATTTTACACCAGAGCTCCGCAGCTGGGGGGGGGGGGGGGGGGGGGGGGGGGGGGGGCAAGGGTAACGTCAGTGTCTGGAACGCTGGGACAACGGCCGGGAAGTGCACGTTGGAGGCGCGAGGTGCTTGCCTGAGCTCAACATTCCAGCAAGCAGCAGCTGTGTCTTGCTGACTGGAGTGGAGTGCAGTCTCTGTGTCTTGCTGACTGGAGTGGGGTGGAGTCTCTGTCTTGCTGACTGGAGTGGGGGGAGTCCCTGTGTCTTGCTGACTGGAGTGGGGTGCAGTCTCTGTGTCTTGCTGACTGGAGTGGGGTGCAGTCTCTGTGTCTCGCTGACTGGAGTGGGGTGGAGTCTCTGTGTCTTGCTGACTGGAGTGGGGTGGAGTCTCTGTGTCTTGCTGACTGGAGTGGGGTGCAGTCTCTGTGTCTTGCTGACTGGAGTGGGGTGGAGTCTCTGTGTCTTGCTGACTGGAGTGGGGGGGAGTCTCTGTGTCTTGCTGACTGGAGTGGGGGGGAGTCTCTGTGCCTTGCTGACTGGAGTGGGGTGGAGTCTCTGTGTCTTGCTGACTGGAGTGGGGGGGAGTCTCTGTGTCTTGCTGACTGGAGTGGGGGGGAGTCTCTGTGTGTTGCTGACTGGAGTGGGGTGCAGTCTCTGTGTCTTGCTGACTGGAGTGGGGTGGAGTCTCTGTGTGTTGCTGACTGGAGTGGGGTGGAGTCTCTGTGTATTGCTGACTGGAGTGGGGGGGAGTCTCTGTGTATTGCTGACTGGAGTGGGTGGAGTCTCTGTGTATTGCTGACTGGAGTGGGGTGGAGTCTCTGTGTCTCGCTGACTGGAGTGGGTGGAGTCTCTGTGTGTTGCTGACTGGAGTGGGGTGGAGTCTCTGTGTATTGCTGACTGGAGTGGGGGGGAGTCTCTGTGTATTGCTGACTGGAGTGGGTGGAGTCTGTGTATTGCTGACTGGAGTGGGGTGGAGTCTCTGTGTGTCGCTGACTGGAGTGGGTGGAGTCTCTGTGTGTTGCTGACTGGAGTGGGGTGCAGTCTCTGTGTCTTGCTGACTGGAGTGGGGTGCAGTCTCTGTGTCTTGCTGACTGGAGTGGGGTGGAGTCTCTGTGTGTTGCTGACTGGAGTGGGGTGCAGTCTCTGTGTCTTGCTGACTGGAGTGGGGTGCAGTCTCTGTGTGTTGCTGACTGGAGTGGGGTGGAGTCTCTGTGTCTTGCTGACTGGAGTGGGGGGGAGTCTCTGTGCCTTGCTGACTGGAGTGGGGTGGAGTCTCTGTGTCTTGCTGACTGGAGTGGGGGGGAGTCTCTGTGTCTTGCTGACTGGAGTGGGGGGGAGTCTCTGTGCCTTGCTGACTGGAGTGGGGTGGAGTCTCTTTGTCTTGCTGACTGGAGCGGGGTGGAGTCTGTGTCTTGCTGACTGAAGTGGGGTGGAGTCTCTGTGTCTCGCTGACTGGAGTGGGGGGAGTCCCTGTGTCTTGCTGACTGGAGTGGGTGGAGTCTCTGTGTATTGCTGACTGGAGTGGGGTGGAGTCTCTGTGTCTTGCTGACTGGAGTGGGGTGGAGTCTCTGTGTCTTGCTGACTGGAGTGGGGTGGAGTCTCTCCGGACACACTGAAGGCACGTGGTAAGAGTAGAGAGTAGCGCTGCCGCTCCAGGCCTGACCAAGTGGGTCACGGTGGCGCGCAGTTGTCAAGGCCTGACCAAGTGGGTTACAGCGGCGCGAAGTTGTGAGACTGAGCGAGTTTCCACAAAGGACATACATTACTAAGACCGCGCACTCGGCTGATTTTAGCGAGATTTCCAACAGAGTGATCTCCCCGTTTTCGCGAGTCTCCCCAGGAGCGCTTGTGCGAGATACACATGTATAGTGAGTGTTGCATCTATGCCACGTGCGTGAGGAATAAAGTTTAGTATATGAATAGCAGAATGCAAGTGCGTGCAAGGATTTTTATAGTATTTCTTGAAAGCGATATGTATGTGGTAAACCGTTTATTCCGTAGTTTGTAAACATGAACACTAGTAATTAGCCGAGTGCGTGGAGAAGCGAGTTTAAACACTAAAATGAAAATTCCCACACTAAAGCTAGGAAAAGGGTCAAGGTGTCAGTAAACTATATCTCTCCTAAAAGATCTAAACACAATTTTCTCCATAGAAAAGCACGTCCCCATCAAGCTGGTCTTAATAAAGAAATAAACACCGGGCGCATAATTATAATCTGCGCGCTGAGCAGCAGGCGATCGAGCAGCATACGGGTCTCCCGTAAGAAAAAGCGACTGGCGTCAATAGGTTAGAAAGCTTTTCCTCGCATAACTCTGAACACTGTGGTGTTTTTAGCTGGAATTAGAATCGACGCGTTCAATTCTCTCATAGCTGAAAATGAAGCGACGATTAAGGCACGGAGGAGAAAACTGCGCTGCAATATCGTGTTCAAATGCCAGATACGGCTGTCGTGGAAATTATTTTTTCCGCTTCCCCCGAGACGAGACAAGATGTAGCAAATGGGTGCAAAATTCAAGACGTCAAGATTTGATGGGAGAAAGTGCTGCTGATCTGTCTACTGCTGGTCTTGTCCTTTGCAGTGACCACTTTGAACCAAATCAATTCATCCGTCCAGCTGGAAAAGATAGACTGGTCTGGAATGCTATTCCAACTATTTTTGATGTGCCTAACCCGCCGCCCAAAGTTACAAATAAAAAACCATACCCTCAGGAAAGATCTTCCCTTCCTGACACAAGCTCTGGCTCCAAAACAAAAGAAGAAAATGCTGACGAATCGAGCTATACCCTGCGATGCCCTTCCGTGTAGTCTGCCTTCCACCAGTTACTCGGGAAAGGAAAAAGATCTCGAAAAGATGGTGAGAGCTGTGAGAAACAAGCTGTATCGCAGCAAGCAAAAAGTCATGTATGGTCTTTGGCGACAGTCTGCAGCTTTGGTGTCAGCTCATGCGCACGCGCGTGTGCATGTGTGTGTATAATTC
Source organism: Theodoxus fluviatilis (assembly GCA_034096865.1). Classification (NCBI taxonomy): domain Eukaryota; kingdom Metazoa; phylum Mollusca; class Gastropoda; order Cycloneritida; family Neritidae; genus Theodoxus; species Theodoxus fluviatilis. Next base: position 11,824 of record JAWQFJ010016266.1, on the reverse strand, counting down.
CTTTCAGCTTGAATGCGCGTGTGCATGTGTGTGTATAATTCCTTTCAACTTGAAAGCGCGTGTGCATATGTGTGTGTATAATTCCTTTCAGCTTGAATGCTTTGTGTGCATGTGTGTGTATTATTCCTTTCAACCTGAATGCACGTGTGCATATGTGTGTGTAATTAGTTTCAGCTTGAATGCGCGTGTGCATGTGTGTGTATAATTCCTTTCAACTTGAAAGCGCGTGTGCATATGTGTGTGTATAATTCCTTTCAGCTTGAATGCTTGTGTGCATGTGTGTGTACTATTCCTTTCAACCTGAATGCACGTGTGCATATGTGTGTGTAATTCCTTTCAGCTTGAATGTGCGTGTGCATGTGTGAGTATAATTCCTTTCAACTTGAATAGCGTGGCTTTTCAGCAATGTTTGACAAACTTTCATGGTGTTATATTGCTTCCCTTGGCCCGGCTTGCCCCAGTAAGCTGCCTTACACACACACACACACACACACACACACACACACACACACACACACGTGCATGCGCACACACGCACACACACACACAAACATACACACACAGACACACATGCACAAGCGCGCGCGCACACACATACACACACACACACGTGACAGAGCACCATCCCTACTTTTAGCACAAGGAAAAGAAGCGGCATGTCATCTATGATCCTCCTCATCTCCTGAAAAACATCAGAAACAACCTCAAGAACAAAGGTTTTGTCCTCAATGGCGTCACAATTTCATGGAGCCACATTGAGAGGCTATACAATTTTGACAAGCAGAATAGTGTTCGTTTGGCACCAAAACTTACCGAAAAACACGTTCATCTTCCCCCATTTTCGGCTTTGCGAGTCAGGTACGCCGCCCAAGTGCTGTCCCACTCTGTTGCAGCTGCCATGTCCGTACTTGTGCAGCTGCAAGTGCTGCCAGACGACGCCAGACAAACGGCCTACTTCATTGAACAGTTTGACAAACTCTTCAATGTTTTCAACAGCGGAAACATCAAGTCCAGGCAACCAATGGGCCATGCAATTTCAGAGAAGTCAGTGCACCACGCTTTTCTTCGCGAGACCCTGAACTGGCTTGAAGCGGTGGAGTCCAATTTACCTCGCTCCTTGCCTTGTCTGACCGGGTGGCAGATGGTCGTCCGCGCTCTGCTCTCCCTCTGGGAAGACCTTCATGAACACCATGCGTTCAAGTTTCTCTAGACAGAAGGACTGCCTTGAGAACCTCTTCTCCAGAATCAGAGAAAATCTAGGACGTGTGGACAACCCCTGTGCAGGCCGGCTGAGAAAGATCTTGCGCCAGGTCATGGTTGATCAAGAATTCACTCACAGTGACGGGAGCAACTGTGCTGAGGACTCGGCGAAATTTTTGATCAACCTGAAAAGTTTGATGACAACTGAGAACTACGTCACTCCAAATGAAGCCATTCCTCAGGAGCCAATGCAGCTCGGACATGACCACAAGGATGACACTGACCATCAAAATGACATCACAATCCTGGTATCTGCAAATCAAATTGCAGAAAATTGTGCCTTGACGTACATATCAGGGTACATCGCGAAGAAGATCACGCCAAGTCTGTATGCATCATGCCAACAGTCGTTGTCAGGGTTTTCGACGGGCACCAACTACGAGCTCCTTCTTCTATTCAAGGAATACAATCACGCTGCAGGAAAAGGTCTCACAGTACCAAGTGATGATCTGTCACGCGCAGTGGAGATGATGGAAGAGGTGTACAGCAAAAACGTTGAGAGTGTACTTCACTCGGACAAAGTGAAATCTCGGCTTGTTTCTCTCCTCGGAAATAAACTCGCTCTTGAATGCCCGGGAGGAACTTGCAAGCTGAGGCATTGCATCGTGAGCACATTCATCCATGTACGCCTGGGGCGGGTTTCAAAATGCGAAGATCTCGGTAGATCTACGCAGATCTCGCCAATTGGGCAGTTTCATTCTTTGCTTGCTCGCGAGCCAATCGTAGACGAGCGTAGATTGAGCGAGGCAGTTGGAGCGGTGCCTAGCTAGTGAGATTCAAGATGGCGGACAGCATGAGCGTCGTGTCACTAGGAGTGACGTTTTTGAACGAGTCTTCGGTTAACTTTAACTTTCTTGGTTTACTGTAAGGTTTGAGGTTATTGTGTAAATTGAACATTTTTATTACCAGTACCTATGCCCTGATAAGTGACTCCTGAGCCTAGTGCAGTCAAAGACCCTATGTACACTACCGCGCACTAGCGATTTTCCTTAACGCAAAGGGAGGTCAGAATGTAGAATTGCGTCTCTTTGCGAGAGAATTTTCAATTCGAACTTAATGCAGGATTTCTCACCGTCAACCACACATCGTGCACACAATAAAGAAAAAAATCGTAATCTACTTCAATTGTCTAGCTGAGATTGCAGCGAGGTGACCAATTAAGGCACACATGAGTCAGCGGAGAACGAATTATCGAATATTTTCAGTGTCGAAGCGTCACAAAGCATAAACCCTAGTCTCGGTCGTCGCCATCTTGGATATTCGCTCGCCGCTGGGGTAGTTTCTTTTTTAGCTAGCTCTTACTGCGAAGCAAGATCTTGCGACCAAGATCGACTACCTATTTTGAAACCCGCCATACAAGTCAACTCTCAAGGACTGCACTGCCTCTTTCGCGCATAAACGCGAGAAGAACAGAAAAATCATCAAACTTCGTAATTTGTGACGCACAATATTCCTTTCACTGTTGTACCTCAGAAGAAAATACTGTTGTTAAAAATGCTGAATTTGTTAACGACGAAGACAATGCAACGTGTGGAAAGAAAGACATTGGTATTCACTTTTCCTTACCCTGCCCATCAGTACCGCGAGTATAGCAGGATAGACATTGATCGAGTGCACTCTGGATTCGTCTGCATCCCTAGTTTCGGAAACCTACCCTCTTCCATACGTTGAGGTAAGTGAATTCTTTGCAATTATCCTCTGCTGCATGCTTTATGTATCATGTAGTTTGCAGAATGAGGAAAGCAAGCCGCGGAAGGTTGCAGACTCCTACTCGTTGCTATTCTCGCTAGCGTCGACAGACACGCGAAAACGGGACGTAACTCTAAATCCGTACCTCGCTCCGCGTAGTGCAAAAATAGCCGAGTGCGCGGTCTTAGTAATGTATGGTCTTTGGTCCTACCTGTAACTGAGTTTACGCCAGAGTTGGGAAAGGCAATTTGAGTTAAGCACATAACCCGTGTATGTATCGCCAGATTTCGGCAGCTTTGAAGGTAGCATCCGACAGCTGCAAGCCACTTTGGAAGAGTGCCTGGTCTGTTATGAATCATGCGTATCTGTAACTCATAGTCGTGAAACCCTGAAAACTGATATCCCAGCAAACGTCTTTCTGCAAGACTCACGAATGTTCCAAAGTAATTTTTGTGTAGTTTCCCTGAAGATGGAAGGGAAAACACTTCAAGGACTTTTCGGACTGTCCATAGAAGGAACCGTTTGAAATTTGCATCATACTCAAACAAGGATACATCCCACCAACTGTAACCTGACGATTAAAGCCATGAACACAATCTTACGGCAGGGATGAGCTCAGTGTAAAATGCGGGTACATGTCATACATGGCGAAAGTCATGTTCATCGAAAGCCAAAGAACTATTTCCAGTATCCAATCGCTTCTGCTCATGTTGATCAGGTTTTGGACCGGTTTTTATGCAAACTGTTTAGCTCAACCATTCGCTGACTGCAGTTACTCATTGCAAATGATAATTTTATTTAACTGAAATTATTTGCTCATAATTTTTTAATGTTTGAGAATACGAGTAATTCAGTTCTTGTACAAAAAGCTTAGGCAGTAGAGTCTTGGCGCCTACCATATGAAACAAAAGACAAAGAATTTGTCTTTCCTGTTCCTCCGGAAGAAAATTTCATATATCTTGGAGAGAGGACTCTTTTGAAGAACAAAGAAATCTGCCATGTCCTTCTGACCTAATAAATAAATATTGCTCTCGCGCGGGCAATCACACACACACACACACACACACACACACACACACACACACACACACACATACAGACACGCACACACACACACACACACACACACACACACACACACACACACATACACACACAGACATACACACACACACGCACACACACACACATTCACAGAAACACACACACGCACACACACACACACACACACACACACACACACACACACACAAAGTCACGCACACACACACACACACACACACACACACACACACACACACAGAGTCACACAAACATACACACACACACACACACACACACACATTCACAAAAACACACACACGCACACGCACACACACACACACACAAAGTCACACACACACACACACACACACACACACACACACACACACACACACACACACACACACACACACACACAGAGTCACAGAGAGAGAGAGAGAGAGAGAGAGAGAGAGAGAGAGAGAGAGAGAGAGAGAGATAGTTCTTCCGCCTCCTCGGATAATTTTGTCGACGGATTGAAATGTAATCCAGTACACAACAGTTGTTTTAAAAAGTGCTCGTGGTTAAAACGTATTCGAGTTATTTGTGAGACATGCTTCGTCTGGTCGGTCTTCGTCCTCTGTTTTCTTCAGATTCATCTGTATTGCATTCCTGCTTTTTTTCTTCAACATCCACGAGATTAATGCGAATGATAAAATGAAGAAGATGGGAAAGCACCCTTCAATTGATCGCACGTGCTTCTGTACAGGACGTTTGTATCTTTTTTATTGCAAGATAGAAAGCGTTGCTGAAAAATAGATGGAAAACAAATTATAAAGGGGAGTAGAGGAGAAGTAGGAAGAAGGCTTTTTTCATCATGTACCGTCGAAGGGTTTAAGTAAGAAAGAGAGGGGGAGGGGGGAGGGGTGGGGTGGTGGTGGTGGTGGAGTGAACCAGGTCCTCCCGTGTAGACCTTACAGATGCAGCAATACTGGAAATATGTTTTTGTTGTTTAAAAATGGTCTCAATCCAATTTCACCGTCACATAACTGCATTCAAAATCTGGAAGCGCTGTCATAGGACATGAATCATGGTTTCCTCTAAATAGGTGCATGTGCACCAATCAGCAAGTAGCTGAATTAGTGACTAAACATTTTAGAGCTCAGAACTTCAAGGAAACAATTTTAAAAAACCAAAGTGTTACAATTACTACATCAGTGAGTCCAATACCAATCTCCTCTAACAGCAGCGCAGTCTCCTGTCGCACTGCTCCAAGAACTGTATTTAAATTATTAAAAAACACATGTACAACCGAAGAACAAAATCACAAATCGCACACGCACAACTTAGAGTCGCAAAAAACAGTACCGTAATAATGCATGAAATGATTACCGAGACCAAAAAAAGATTCCCTCAATCTATCACCTCATGCTACCAAGTGCCATGCTGTGATGATTATACTTCATATGGCTGAAGTCGTTCGTCGCTTCCATTCATCTAGCCTTCCCTCTCCTAGCTTCCCCGTTCACTTGGAATCCCTGCCCCCAGGCCATTATTTACACGCCTTTCTAATGCGATAACCCTCTATGGCACAAAGACACCATGCAACATCAAGAAGGTCATTATTTACACGCCCTTCTAATGCGATAACCCTCTATGGCACAAAGACACCATGCAACATCAAGCAGGCCATTATTTATATGCCTTTCTAATGCGATAACCCTCTATGGCACAAAGACACCATGCAATATCAAGCAGGCCATTATTTATATGCCTTTCTAATGCGATAACCCTCTATGGCACAAAGACACCATGCAACATCAAGCAGGCCATTATCTACACGCCTTTCTAATGCGATAACCCTATATGGACAAAGACACCATGTAACATCAAGCAGGTTATTATCTACATGCCTTTCTAATGCGATAACCCTATATGACACAAAGACACCATGCAACATTAACGCAGTTTTTATGCTTTTGTAATGAGAGAACACTCTATAACACAAAAGCACCATTAAAAAAGAAGCAGGTTTAATGTTACGTTCTTTTCCACTAAGATATCCTTTTCTGCTATAAAAACCCCATGCAGCATTAACGCAAGCTTTTCTTCTACATCATTTCGTGGTGAGATGACCATTCATGGCACGGATATACAATGCAACATAAAACAGTTTTTTTACATGCCTCTCTAATGAGATAACCTTAATGGCACAATGACTCTACGCAATATTAATTAAACAGGTCATTTTGTATGGTACAAAGCCAATATACAACATTAAAGCAGGATTTATTTTACATGCCTTTCTAAAGAGATAACAATCTTTGGCACAAATACTACGTAAGGCTTTTAACAACCCCCAAAACCAGAGTTGGCCGGGAGATGAACATATAAAAAATCCACATCCTTTGTCATTCCCTTTTTATTAAAACAAAGTGGGATGCGGTGGGGTGGGGTGGGGGGTGGGGGGTGGGGTGGGGGGGGCGGCGCAAGGAGAGAGCGGAGGGGGTTGAGGTGCAGAGGAAGAAAGAGAGAAGGGAAGGAGAAGGACTTCTTTTCTATCGGTGGAGTTCAGCCGACGAGGAATCGTTACACGGCAGACGAATTCAAAGGATAAAATGACAATTAAATTGCCACTGAAAAACCTATGGCCTGAATGACCCAACTTCAAAGTCAAAGCATTCATTACTCAAAAGCTCGATGAAAAGACAGAAAGAAAGTTTTTGATACGGTAAAACAGATTTAAGATATGATACCTCCGTAATAACCAATGCAAAACGTTGTTTGTGCTCATATATTGATTTCATTTTGAAGTAGTTTAATCTGCGTATGGATTTGTTAATAAAGAAAACTGCTTTGAATACAAAACGCGTGCTAAGTGAATGTTTATACTAAACATTTAAAAGCAAATACAGACATTTGACGAATTGTTACTTGCATTTTCAAGTACTCGAGTCTTATCAACCCTGTGATAACCATACTAAGTATATATCGTTTCTGATCGCACCCGGACGGTTTTCTCAGATTAGAAGCACTTGGACGTTTTCCTCGTCGTTTTCAATGAAGAGCACCCAATGACAGCAGTGAAGCGGACAAAATCCACACAAATGAATGCTCTCTTCACGGTGGAGTGGCAAAGTCAAAGCCCTGAGACTTTCTCACACTCTAGGTCTCTGACGCACGGGTTTCATGCTCTCTGCCCTTTTCCCTGTCCTGCAAGCAACAGTGTACGTGCATCGGCCTTCGGACTCACACCTTAACGAGATGGGCACATTCTTTCATCTTTCCCTTTTTCTCGGAGACAGACAAACGTTCGTCCTTACATCCTCTGTAAAGTTCTGCTTTAGACAGCGCAAACCATGACGATGATCTCCGCGACGATTTTGCCTCGCAGCAGTTATCCTGCTTGAAGACAAAGCAGAGTAAAAGCCCCTCACAGCATACTCTTGGTAAGTTTATTGTTCACAGCTCAACTCCGCCTAAATATAAAGATGCACGGTGATTTATGAAAGAAACAATAATGACTCTTTACGAAAGAAATAACGAAATGTACATTTGTCTATGACAAAGGTAATCGAAAATCGATGACGTTCCTCCTCTTGTCAAAAAATGTTAAACAATGTGTAAAAGGATAGGCTAGTTTGGTTTTATATACAGAAAAACTGCATTGTCATTACAACATTTTGACGGGACACTAAAATATATCACATTATTTCCAACAATTTGAATGGAACAAGGAAAGAACTTGTGCAAGCATATCTCTTTGGAGTTGCAACCTCTGTTTAACGTCCAATCTGCGAAGTTCAAAATTGATTTTTTTTCTATCTTTCTTCGTAATCTGAAAATGTCAGATTGAGAATAGCAACTCTTTTCCGATCGAGTCAGTGGGCAGTTTTCGATTCCAAGGCTGATTAAATTTCTTGTCCATGCGTTCTCCATAGGATGCCACATCAATCTCCTTGCTCCTTGATTTCCCTTTCTCTCTTTTTCGTGCATCCGGAAGAACCAGCAGTCTGAAACTACTTTTTTCCCTCTTCCAACTGGGTGCAGCAGTGAGCTTGTCCGAAGTGACCATTGATTTTTCTTCCTTTTAAAAATCGATAGACGGTCGTGTGTTTTCTTGGAGACATGCTGTCCTATTGATACTCCACCGAAAGAGCGATCTACGCCTGTTGAAACTGCCTCTTCCGTCAGAATACTTGAACGTCCTATATTTTCACAACATCTTTGTAGGAACAAAGGCTAGCGTCTTTGATGTGAACTCGGTGCACCTGGTGCAGGGAAGTGTAGAAGCGACGACAAAGAAAATGTTCTCGAATACAGTTTTCCGCAGCGGACAGTTCCACTTGGAGAGACCTTGTCTCGGAGAGGCAATCCAACTGTGTGTGGCCGCGTCTCTTGCTGGTTTCAAAGAGCCAACACGAAAGAGTTTCTTTTGAACTTGGAGAGTCTGCCTGGATTGAATGCGGACGTGACTGCGTAAAAGTAGACAGTAACGTGGTAGCCTCTTACATTTACTACAAGAGAACTCCAGATTCAAGACGTCTACTGAAGGTTGGCAATCCGCCAAATGTGCATCAACTATGGCTGATGTTTCAGCTTGAGTCAGCAGGTCAGGCTCCGAAGTCTTTCTAATGGCCGGGTGCAGGGTCACTGTGGCAGACATAACTACTTTGCAGTTTTGGCTCCGACATTGTAGCTAAGTTCAGAGGATGTAGAGAAAAACGAATTACTTCATGACCTGCAGTCATATAGGCTCAAGTCAACATTGCAATATGCACAGTCCTCTTTATCTGGAAGAAGCTGCATGTTTAATGTCTGCATAGAATGAATCTTTCTTCCCAAAGTTTGATATTTAGGATTCCCAGGATTCATAACTTTGGAGTGCACTGTGAGTTTACGAAACAGGAAAAAGTCCATATGCCACATTAAATGGCACCAGACTAAATAGAATAAATGATGAATGTCAAATGCTACACAACGAACATTAACTGATTCTACTGGAAAAGTCGAATCACACCTTTGAACCGTCAGTCCTTTACGCCTGTAGTCTTCCAGTGAGCATAAAGACACAAACTGGGAATATTAGAGTATCTGAGTACTTGCCGGATCCTGTGAGTGCGATACGTCTGAAGGGCCAAAAAGCATGATGATTCTGAAGGACTTTCTACAGTGACCGTCTCCTTACTTTACTTCTAAACTAACGGGGAATAAAGTATTTTGCTTGCTTGTAAATTCATTAAAGAATTTATTGATTGGGGGAAAACAATAATGACGAAATCACCCCATTCCAGTGAAGACAAACATGCAATTTATTTCACGTCAGTTTGATTTTTAAATGGGAAAACGTAATTTCAGACGTTAGAAACATACATGCTCGGCGGATGTTCCCTCGCCACGGTATCTGTTGATTCTTTCTGACTTCATTGGAATACTAATTGTTTACAAAAAGATGCAATGCTTCCTCCTAATGTCCGAATTTATGACGAGTTGCCATTCCTTTCCGGCTTTGTGAGCTTTAGGCATCGGCACCGTTTGCCCTCCATGCAATGCGTAACACTGTAAAGATCAGCCTCGTTCTGAACACACGCTGTCCTGGCACAGGAGAGGAGCGCCAGGATAAGAGGTCACGGCGTCCTCTGGGAAAAAAATATTCTCTCCAGTTCAAAGAGCTCTACACAGATGTATACACCAGGGAGTCGGGACAGCATCGGAACTTATTATGTATAGATACAAATGCGTTTTATCGTCTGGTATACGCTGACCCGTAGAGAAATGAACTGTTCCACATCTAAGCAAAGCAAAACGTTTGATGCTCCGGTGCGTACATCATATGTCAGAGGGACAACTAATCCATATTACCAATTTCCGGCTTCATAGGAAGACCGCCGTCGAGAAGGCCGAGGCAAGGAGATGGAAGTCTGGTACCCGGATCTCTCGTGTCTTTCATGTTCTTCCCCTGGCAAGGAACATCGAATCAGCGAGGCCACAGTGTCGCACTGCCGTCTTCCTGGTCCGCTGAGCTCCCTTCCTCACGGTGCAGATGTCCCAGGCCTGAGACGCACGGTGGCTTTTCCATGCATCTCACCATACACACAAGTAGCGCAAATGCCTTAGCCACAAAATACACACCTAATGAGAAATATAATTTAACAGCCCATCAGCCCCCGTTGGCTACGCAAGGCCACCAATTACGAACAATGATAAAAGCTGCTTAGAGGAAGATCAAGTCAAAGCGCGGCCTCCTAATGATTCGCATCTTAAGAGTCGCGTATGGATACTCTGAAGGTCAATGTTTACCTATAAAGCACTGGGTAGCATACAGCAAGAAAGTAGGAGGCATCTCTCGGCTCGTTATCTCTTTTATCTTTCTTCCACACTCCCCGAGTTTGCAGCATGCTGAGAAATAGCCTCAAAGGCGAACTCTGCCATGGCTGAGATCCACTTTTCTTAATATCTTCACGCTGGGCTGAAGGCCGCAGTTAGATTGTCCGAGATAATTACATAGTTACTGGCTTTTTACAGCGACTAATCATCCAAGACAAGCCTGAAAGGGTGCAGTCTCAAACTAAACGAGCTAATAACAGCGGCTCTAGATAGACCCTGGGACCGAGAGAGAGAGAGAGAGAGAGAGAGAGAGAGAGAGAGAGAGAACGAGAGAAGGAGAGAGAGAGAGGATGAGAGAGAGAATGAGAGAGAGACAGACAGACAGACAGACAGAGACAGAGAGAGAATGGGAGAGATGCAGACAGACATAGAAAGACAGAGACAGACAGAAACAGACAGACACAGAGAGACAGAGCAAGAGAGACAGAGACAGACAGAGACAGACAGAGACAGACAGAGACAGACAGAGACAGACAGAGACAGACAGAGACAGAAAGAGAGAGAGAGAGGGAGAGAGAGAGAGAGAGAGAGAATGAAAGAGAGAGACAGACAGACAGACAGAAACAGAGAGATAGACAGAGACAGGCAGAGACAGAGAGAGAGAGAGAGAGAGAGAGAGAGAGAGAGAGCCCTATGCCACCGGACAAAACGTCGTAGAGTCATGGCAATTCTCGCAACATCAGCAGAGTGCCCCATGTGTTCCGTCTCTGCAGGTCTGGGCTGGACGCATTCTGTAAACCCGAGTCAGTAGTATTGACTCTGGCACAGTTCGCAATGAATGCGTAATAGGCTTGACCCTTGGCATTACTCCCCAGGTCCTTCGGATGAGACCTTTATAAACCGAGGCCTAGTGCGCTTAGAACCACTGGATAAGGCGCATTATAAATAAAAAAAATTATTATAAATAGTTCGTTCTGATACAATTTTTCTCTCCACTTTTTACAAAAATCATTCAGATGTAAAAACGGTTCCATTTCAACACAAACATTTAATTGTATCGAATAAACGCTTGTTTGTTGTCTCAACAAGAGTAAGTTAAGAGTTGTGTGCGAAATAGTCTTAGAACTACTTTAACGGCGTATGTCAGTGAGCACATCGGCTATCCCACAAGCCTCTCGTGTGACCTCCGCTTGCAAAAATTGGCCAAAAACCTTCCATCACGTGATGTGAACTGTGCTAGAGATACCTTTGCCGGTAGGCGAAATCTCTAGTTTACTAGAATGGGCTGGACGTACGGAGCCATCTCCGCGTTTCACAGGCAGACGCTCCGCTTTCGTCTTCCTTGAACCCATGCGACCTCCCCCGTCATCCATAGGTGTGTCTCAAACAGCTTTATACATCATACCTACTCATGAAGTGTCTCTAATCGTGGAACCAGACGACACGCACGCTGACGGAAATGCAGCATCAAGGCTTTATCGCGCTTCAGAGTGCATTCACTGTCCTACCAAAGATCATACATTAC
>JAWQFJ010016265.1:2500-13948 GCA_034096865.1 Theodoxus fluviatilis | reverse complement strand
GTAAAGCTACCCAGGGATGTCTCCTTTGGACTTTTATGCCAAAGTCCTGCTTTTGAGACTACGCTTCCGTTCGGAGCGGTTGAGCCGACGCGTCCGTCGCCAGCAGCATGACTGTGATGGCCCCGCTCGTATTTGGCGATTTAAGCTTTGATGCCACTGCACGCGACTCGGCTCAAGGCGTAGCCCCTTCCGAGTCCTACCTCCAGTTTGGGGGACAAGAGTGTGATCAACGTCCTTATACGCACACCCAACGGTGTCCTCGCAACACCCCGCATGCGTTTTTAAATCGGACAAGTTTTTACTCAGCCCCCCCCGAGTAAATTTGCCAATTTGGGAAGCCTCCGTTGTAGCCAGTCGGTCCTGAAGGAAACTATCACACTTGTTTTCAGCCTACGTCCGCGAAACCTCTGACAAGATTTCATCGTCTTGTCGCACAAGACGCAATTATGGAACAATCCAGAGCGGATCACCTCATCTGCACCCTGGCATGGTCTTTCACACATTACTTGCGCCAAATTTATCTTATCGAATAAAATGATTCCTCCAGTTAGAATTGCCACTTTCTCACGACCTTGAGAAGTGTTCGAACCACTAAGAAGCGTATTTTTGTTACTTCGTCTGGACACTCTGCCTAGTACCACTTTAGGATTTCAAACGTATACCCTCTACTGGTTCGATCAATGTGCAATAAACCTGACAAACATGTATTTTGCAACTGTGATGAGTCAATTATCCCACGATGCTTTCACTGATGCTCTCTCTGGATGACTGCTTCTGCCCTTAAACGGTACAAAAGGAATGTTGAGTCGAGAACCACAAACACGTAGCCACCCGAATTGCACCTGGAACTAGGGAAAACGCGTCAAGCTAATGATCAACAAAGGTCCGTCGCAAGCAGTGGTTGGAACGCTCTCTTCAGGGAGAACAAGGCATTTCTACAAAAGAAGAATGGAGATTTGTGGTCTGTGTGCCATCGCTCCGTGCTGAACCCTAACAATAGCAGCATATTGTATCGTCAGTGCGCTCGAGGCGCTTTTTTTTGCATAAATTTGATAACATTGTTTATACTACGTGCGGCGCTTCTCAGTGTATCAACCAGTTTATCAATCACTGCCCACAGAAAAAATAAATACTCTCTGAACATCGTCTGAGTCAGCGAAATGTAAACAAAATTTCGTTTAAAATCAAACGTTCTCATTTACAATAATATAATATAGGAAATTCCAGTACACAGACGTTACAAAGAAGCAGTGAGTCCTAATACAATAGGGAATAAATAAAAGTAAAATGGTTAAAATGTGCATGACCGCTGTACATCGAAATTGCAAGTATCTAACACTGTTCATCTACGCAGACCCTACATTGTGTAATACACCCTTTCAACACGCAAAATTTACATTTCCTCAACATGCCTAAAAACTAGGACCTCACGGCCTCTAATTTCGACATTGCAAAGACAAGTTGAAGACATCTGAGAAGTTGAATGAACGGACAGGGATGGAGAAGGAATGGTGGAATGGAGCAGGACTGGTGAAGGTAAAAGGAGAAAGGTGATGGAAAAAAGTTAAAATTTTCATGTAGTTGTAATCGTAGGGAGAAATGATAGGGAAGGTAAAAGTAAAAGTGAAAATGGGTAGGCAAGGAGCAGGGGATGGATGGCACTAGTAGGGTGGATGAGGTGATGTATTAGTAAGGGATGCGATGGGAGGAAGGAAATAACAGGAAATGAATGAAAATGAAATGAAATGATGTATGAATGCATGGAATGAATGCTATGTATGTATGTATGTATCCGGGACGCAGCTTTCCAGGATAGACCGCCACAGCTGAAACGCGGTGTTGGTTCATGGCTGTACTTGTATACTTGTTGTATTCATTGTATTTATTTCTGTATGTGCATTGTTACTCATTTGTTATGTTATGGTCTGTGTATTTATGTGACTGTCTTTGCATCGTTGCATTGTTTTATATTGTTGCGTCGGGTTTGGCGTCTTGCTTGAGCTTTTGATTAGTGTCGGTTGCGTGTCGGATGCTCAACAGGCATATGCGCTTCCTTTGACCTGTATTCCTTGATCTTTTCTGTCTTATCGAGGAATTTGTCTCTCTAAGTATTTGTGTCCATAGAATATTCTGTATGCTTGGTTTTTTTTTTCTGATTCTTATATTGTTTTCGGGTAATTTTGCTTGTTGCATTGACTATTACATATTCGCTTACTTCGCTCTTTATTCATGTTTTATTGTGTGCTCTGTTCTGGTTCTGGGCGTTGGTGTGATCCATTTCGTAGGTAGGTTCTACTCCTTGGGTTACTGTCTTAGCAGCGTAGGACTTGGTTTTCTCTATCGTTGTTTGGTTTTGTTGTGAGTTGTTTTTTTGTTGGAATGGACTTCTGTGTTACTTCATCCTCTGCTTTATCCCGTTCCTGTTGGTGCTAGTGTCGTAACATGGCATTTGTTCTTGTTTGTTCTCGTGTTGTATGTTTGTGTTTGTGGTTCTGTGGTTTTAACTGTTTTTGGAGCATCGTAATTCGCCTTGTTTGTGCTGCTATTCCTTGGTTTTGATGTTCTCTTTTTCTCTCTGTTGATATCTCTTAGCATGCGTGGTGGACTCTCTGTGCTTGTTGCTTCCTTGTGTTTGTTGTTGATCGTTTCCTGCTTTTCGTTCTGCTTGGACTGGATTTGGAGAGCCCCATTTTTTTTATGTGGTTTGCCTTTTGGTTTAGTTTTTTGTTTCTTCACCCTGTCTTCGTTTTTTTGTTGGGATTTTTCTGGTTGTGGACCTGTTGCATGCTTTGGCTTTTTACGTGTCGTTGTGGCATTTATTTACTGTTTTGTTGGGAAGGGTTTAATTTAAGGTTTTTTGCCGGGTTGGGATGGGGGGTGGGGTGGGGAGAGAAGAGATCCACCGTGTTCCCCTATGCGTTTCTTAAGAGGCGAATAAATAAAGACGTGCACGTGCACGCTAACTTTAAAAGGTTTCTTCCCGAACAAATTGCCCGACAAAGACTACGAAGGCCTTTAGCACGTACAACTCCATCTATTCAACTCCACGTGGCAGGAAGGAAGTCTCCAGATATAGGCATCCGCCATTGTTCCCGAGAGAGTCTACATCGTGCCAGGGCGTGCATGCTTGAGTGGGGCAGTGTTGCGAACTGACGTCTTGATGTGCCGATACTTAGCATTAAAGCGTCGAGAGAGCATGAGTGGGGAAGACAGAATGAGAGGAACTTAAGGAAGCTTCGATTTTGGCGTTGCCTGCAACTCCACTTCCTTTCTGACATCTAAGGTCGATTTGCCGTGCGCTGTGAAAGGTCTGGCCTGAACAATGCACTCACTTGGAAAGCAGATGAAAGCATTTCTATATCAACGGTATGACTTGCCCTGTATGTTTACGCTCTAACTCTTTTTCTCTATCTTTTTCTCTCTTTCTTTGTCCATTTCGCTTTCTCTGTCTCTCTGTCTCTGTCTTTCTATGTCTGTGTCTCTCTGTCTCTCTTTGTGTCTCTCTCTCTCTCTCTCTCTCTCTCTCTCTCTCTCTCTCTGGGTTTTTGTGTCTCTGTCTTTATCTGTGTCTCTATATGTGTCTATGTCTCTGTCTCAGTCTGTCTGTCTGTGTGTCTGTCTCTCTGTGTGTCTGTGTGTCTGTGTGTCTGTGTGTATGTGTGTCTGTCTGTCTGTCTGTCTGTCTGTCTGTCTGTCTGTGTGTCTGCCTGTCTGTCCGTTTGTCCGTCCGTCCGTCCGTCCGTCCGTCCGTCTGTCTGTCTGTCTGTCTGTAATATTAATAATAATAATAATACAGACTGTTTGTACGCACATACCTTCCCTAATAGGCAAGCTCATGGCGTTTACAATGAAAAAGTCCACACTCATACAAAGCATTCCAACACTCGCACACTGTACAGTTGAAATAAAAGAAAAATTAAATACAATACAATTAATTAACATAGCAGGCAATAAACAAAACACGAAACATAAAAGAGGCGCCTTGTAAAGCACTTCACTGCTCGTCAGGAAAGACTGACCGGAACAGGGATGTCTTGAGGGAGGTTTTGAACTGGGACATGGAATCAGAGTGACGGACAGGGAAAGGTAGGCTATTCCACGTTACAGGGCCGATGTAAGAAAAAGCTCGCTGTCTCTGGGTTTTCTTTTTGCGACGGAGGACATTTAACGTTTTGGTGTCTGCAGCTGAACGGTTATTTCTAGCGGGGGTGTAGACAGTGAGAATTTCTTTGAGTGTGTGTGGTGCAGTTTGATTGTCTGTCTGTCTGTCTGTCTGTCTGTCTGTCTGTCTGTCTGTCTGTCTGTCTGTCTGTCTGTCTGTCTGTCTGTCTGTCTGTCTGTCTGTCTGTCTGTGTGTCTGTCTGTGTGTCTGTCTGTCTGTCTGTCTGTCTGTCTGTCTGTCTGTCTGTCTGTGTGTCTGTGTGTCTGTGTGTCTGTGTGTCTGTCTGTCTGTCTGTCTGTCTGTCTGTCTGTCTGTCTGTCTGTCTATCTGTCTGTCTGTCTGTCTGTCTATCTGTGTGTCTATCTGTCCGTCCATCCGTCCGGCTGTGTATCTCTCTCTCTCTCTCTCTCTCTCTCTCTCTCGCTCTCTCTTAATATTCATGGTTTGTTATGATGTTCTTATTTGTTGGCTTGTTTGCTCGTTTGCTTTTATGTTTCTTTAACAAATGGATTCACAAATACACAAAACATACAATGAAAAAACTAACGAATGAATGAACGAATGATCGATAAAACGAAAACACAACACACAACGACCCCTTATCTATCTGTGTGGAACTACCCTGCACAGATGAAGCGATTATATCTATGCCCTATATCGAACTCTATATCTGCGTTTCTGAAAAGCAAACAAGCACCCCACCCCACCCCACATCACCCACACCCCCATCTCATCCCACCCCCATCCCCTACCCACACTCCCACCACCACTCACATCTCCTCTTTTGTTTTACCTCCAGGGTACACAGGAGGTATTTCTGACCGCCGTTGTTTCTGTTTTGTTCGGTTTATTAAATTCATTAATTATTTTCTCCGTTATCTCGGATTGTTATGAGCTGAGGACCAGTGGCTGCGCTCCATTGGTCCGGGGGAATCCGGAGAGACGGGGCACCGGCGGATTTTTTGTTGCGCTCGATTGCTTCAGGTCACGTGACCGGCGGATCACCCGGCGAATCGCCGGGTCCGCCGTCAGGTTTTCCGCGGCGAACTAAGATCCAAGATGGCGACGACCAGACTAGGGTTTATGTTTTGTGACGCTTCGACACTGAAAATATTCGATAATTCGTTCTCCGCTGACTCATGTGTGCCTTAATTTGTCACCTTGCTGCAATCTCCGCTGGACAATTGAAGTAGATTACGATTTTTTTTTCTTTATAGTGTGCACGATGTGTGGTTGACGGTGAGAAATCCTGCATTAAGTTCGAATTGAAAATTCTCTCGCAAAGAGACGTAACTCTACATTCTGACCTCCCTTTGCGTAAAAAGAAATCGTTCGAGTGCGTGGTCTTTATTAGTGTATATAGGGTCTTTGACTGCACCTAGGCTCAGGAGTCACTTATCAGGGCATAGGTAGTAGTAATGAAAATGTTCAATTTACACAATAACCTCAAACCTTACCATGAACCAAGAAGACAGCACATTTCCTCATCATCGCTACCGCTGTCTAGTAACTCTTCTAAACACCACAATTGTGCCGCCATTTTGATCAGCCGAAAGCGCTCGATTGGCACGACTGTCGATTCGCCGGTCACGTGACGGCGGACCGCCGCCGGCGGATTCTGGTGGTTCAATCGAGAGCAGCCAGTAAGAAAAATCTTTAGTGTAATTTGTATTTTTTTAAATTCCGTTTGGAACATTGAGGCGTGCCTTTTTTTGAATCGACAAACCGACGACATTTCTTTTTTGTTAAGATCAAACGTAAGTGGCATGATGGAGAAAATTACATGTCTGAGTACAACATACGACCCTACTCTGGCAGCTTTATTCCCCTATAATCAGCTGGACCCCCTGGCTGCTGGGCTTTCGGGGCCTGCTTCAGTAGCTCAGCTAGGGGCCTGTTCCAGTAGCTCAGCCAGGGGCCTGCTCCAGTAGCTCAGCCAGGGGCCTGCTCCAGTAGCTCAGCCAGGGGCTTGCTCCAGTAGCTCAGCCAGGGGCCTGGACCAGTAGCTCAGCCAGGGGCCTGCTCCAGTAGCTCAGCCAGGGGCCTGTTCCAGTAGCTCAGCCAGGGGCCTGCTCCAGTAGCTCAGCCAGGGGCCTGCTCCAGTAGCTCAGCCAGGGGCCTGCTCCAGTAGCTCAGCCAGGGGCCTGCTCCAGTAGCTCAGCCAGGGGCCTGCTGCAGTAGCTCAGCCAGGGGCCTGCTGCAGTAGCTCAGTTAGGGGCGGCCCCAAGTAGCCAATCTCACCATTATGGGACACTGGATAAATTGTCGATCATCCCTAACTCTCTCCGTACTGCCCGATCCCAGGGAAACAGACCCAGCCAGCCTCTGAAGCTCTCGAGTGACTCCCCCACCCCCACCCCCCCACCCCCACCCCCACCCCCCCCCCCCCTGCATCAGATCTCCACAACAGGAAAATAAGTCTGAAACCGAGTTAGAAATAAGGCGATGGACATGTGATGTTAGACAGTAAATAAAGAAAAGCCATCAAATATTTTGGAACCACATTTGTTCATATTTGCCATTACTAGGAATTTAAAAATAAGTCCACAAATATACTGTGATCTTTGGATCAATACCATGGCTAGCTGATGGGAGAAGTGTTCAGGGCGGCGAGGATCAATGCTGTGCTTGTGCAAGTTGCCAGTACTCTCCACCATGTCTCGTGGTTGGCAGCAGGAATGAAAGAGGCAGTCCTTGAGGGCGACGCCAGCAGGTAAGACTGGTAGACTCTTTTCTTATCTTCTGCTGGTCGTCTGTCGTGACATCTGTCGTGTCATCTGTCGTGTCATCTGCCGTGTCATCTGCCGTGTCATCTGCCGTGTCATCTGCCGTGTCATCTGTCGTGTCATCTGTCGTGTCATCTGTCGTGTCATCTGTCGTGTCGTCTGCCGTGTCGTCTGTCGTGTCATCTGTCGGGTCATCTGTCGTGTCATCTGCCGTGTCATCTGTCGTGTCATCTGCCGTGTCATCTGTCGGGTCATCTGTCGTGTCATCTGTCGTGTCATCTGTCGTGTCGTCTGCCGTGTCATCTGCCGTGTCATCTGCCGTGTCATATGTCGTGTCATCTGTCGGGTCATCTGTCGTGTCATCTGCCGTGTCATCTGCCGTGTCATCTGTCGTGTCATCTGTCGTGTCATCTGTCGTGACTGTATTTCATGCTCAAATTTTCACAAAAATATGCACGTGTGTGTGTGTGTGTTTGTGTGTGTGTATGTGTGTGTGTGTGTGTGTGTGTGTGTGTGTGTGTTTGTGTGTGTGTTTGTGTTTGCGTGAGTGTGTGTGTGTTTGTGTTTGTGTGAGTGTTTGTGTGTGAGTGTTTGTGTCTCTGTGTTTGTGTGTGTGTGTGTGTGTGTGTGTTTGTGTGTGAGTGTGTGTGTGTGTGTGTTTGTGTGTATGTGTGTGTATGTGTGTGTGCGTGTGTGTGTGTTCGGGTATTTGTGTGCGCGCGCGCGTAGTCGAGAAACATTGTATTTTGGCTTAATAGCAGGATTTTCCATGTACGTTTTAAGAGTATTCATGAAGACATTTGCTGCATGCCAGTGAGTCCTCTAGTGTTTGCTTCCTCTGCATTTTGTTCATTTTTGTGTGACTGGCAGAGCATGAAAGAATATTTTTAGAACTTCCCGTGAAATGGATGGCAATCAAGCTGCCAAGATCTACCACAGCAATTGTGAAAACAGGTGAAGATATTCAACCTAAAAAGACTTCAAAACACGAAAAGGGAACAAACTGAACAGAACTACACAAGGATTGCCGGTCCTCATTTCGAAGCTTTTTAGTTGCACTCACGAAATAAATACCGATCGATTGAATACATGAAGAGGAAGGTCCGTCTTGAAGAGTAGCAGTGGACTGTACTGCAGGTGAGGTCAGATAGCAAAAAATGGAACATACACGAGCGTATATGGAAGTAGATTTGTATTTTTAAAATGTTACTTCTCACCATGGAGAAATCTAACTGCAGCTCATTCTAGTGGGAAGGGGGTCTACTTGTAAAATCTGACATCTTTGTATAAAACTGATCTGTGATCTTTCTTTAAAATAAAGAACATCTACAAATTTAAGTCATAATGTAATCGTTTGAAACTATTTTAAAACGCATTTAAAAGCGAATGGTGTGTTGACAGTGATAAAGCATGACCGATATTATCCCAATTTGACCAAGCTCCTGATGTGCGCGCGCGCGCGCGCGTGTGTGTGTGTGTGTGTGTGTGTGTGTGTGTGTGTGTGCATTTGTGTGTGTGTGTGTGCATTTGTGTGTCTGTCCATCTGTGTGTGTGTATGTGAGCGTGTGCGCGCGCGCGTGTGTGTATATCTAGATAGATTGATGGATGGATGGATGGATGGATGGATAGATGGATGGATGGATGGATGGATGGATGGATGGATGGATGGATGGATGGATGGATGGATGGATGGATGGATGAATGGGTGGGTGAGTGGTTGGGTGGGTGGAGGGGTGGGGATGGTGGATGAATGGATGAATGAATGAATGAAGAAATGAATGAATAAAGGAATGAATAAATGAATGAATGAGGAATAATTGAATGAATGAGTGAATGAATGAGTGAATGAATGAATGAATGAATGAATGAATGAATGCAGTTTTCTTTGTGCACACACTGGGTGTTTTTACAAGCATGAAATGACTGATTAATAATCTATTTGTTGAAATATCTCATTGTGCCATATCTCGTACTCATCCTTGTTTTCTCACCCACGGACACCTTTGCTGACAAGGTTGAAAGTTGCACAGTAAGTGTTTCTTCATCCTGGCATGTTCACCCTCTGCATGTGGGGTTGAGGGTGAGAAAAGGCCCACCGAATGTAACAAAAATCCAGATTTCTGGTGCAAACTACAGCAATACATAGAAATCAGGAATACAACATTCCATAAATGTAACTACTCTATATTCTTTATATATATATAGAAGTTCGCCTCTCCTATTGTAAATCTTATTTTAATACAAGCAGCAACAACAAAAATCTTCAGGCCAAATGCCTAAATCATGAAATAGCTTTAACGTGCTTGTGGCAAGTCCTACAATATACACACATACTTGAAGAAAGAATTGCTTTCAGAAATGGAAATATTGAAAATTTTCAGAGCAAGTGGTCGCCAGTTTTACAATATAAATAGAATGATATACAATGACACTAACAAGTAAAGACGACCCTTCGCCAATATCTCTTGATCCTGTTTCTCCCCTGCCCATCTACACACACCCCCCCCCCCCGACTCGCCCCCCTCCCCCTTCCCACATCATTTGTTTATATTTACAATTTTTCAGCTTCTCTTAGTTTTTAATTTTAGATTGTTGTTTGCGTGCAAACTGCTCGAGGTGTAGCACAGGTGTGTTTTGAGCCAGCTGTATGTATATACTTCCCTATCTGAATAACAAGGAAGTAAGACACTCCTGGGAGGAGCTATACCAACAGGACGGTCTTCAGAGGCAGAAACCCCGCCAACAAGTGTTTCGGCCCTTTAACTTCCTTACACTCTCGGGGGTGGGTGGGCAACACCTGGTCATGACTCCAGGTGCCGGCCTGTTGGTTAATGATGCTCTGTTTGTTGGGATCCAAGCCCAAGTTTCGTGAGCAATGGTTGGGGGGTGGGGGGGGTGGGGGTGGGGTGGGGGTGGGGGGATTCTGTGTGTGTGACGGGCTGTGAGGCTTGGCTTGGACTACCTACACCGTCGTCACAATTCCTCTTCGTCCAAATCCAGCAGGACGCCCGAAATAATAATAATAACAATAATAATAATAATAATAATAAAAATAATAATAATAATAATAATAATAATAATAATAATAATAATAATAATAATAATAATAATAATAATAATAATTGGGAAGACAAAAAAAACACCACCTATCCTCACGCCATTAGTATACAGCGAATGTTTGTCTGGTATGAATGTGTGCATGATTGTGCATGAATACATAGGTGAACATCGATTGATGCACCTGTTGGTTAAACGTCTTTACGTGCCAACAAGAATGAAAGTTGTGATGTCTGTGGGATCTTCCCAGAAATCCATGGTGTTTAGTTTACGTAATAATAATAAAAATAACAATAACAACAACAATAATGATGCTAATAATACTAATACTAATACTAATACTAATACTAATACTAATACTAATACTAATACTAATACTAATAATACTAATAATGATAATAATAATAATAATAATAATAATAATAATAACACCAACACCAACAACAATAACAACAACAACAATAATAATAATAATAATAATAATAATAATAATAATAATAATAATAATAATAATAATAATAATAATAATAATAATAGTAATAATTATAATTGGGAAGACAAAAAAAACACCACCTCTCCTCACGCCATTAGTATACAGCGAATGTTTGCTTTTCTCTAACTCTAAACAGCTAGGTGTTTTTGTGATCAATGGGCGTACATAGCCTACAGAGATTGATATGACGTAACACCGCATTCATCCATTGCATCTGACTTGTAACTGCCTGCTGTCCATCCGTCTGTCAGTTCATCCGTCCGTATGTCCCTCCATCTATGTGTCTGTCCTTACGTCTGTCTGTGTGTGTGTGTGTGTGTGCGTAAGTGTGTGTGTGTGTAAGTGTGTGTGTGTAAGTGTGTGTCTGTAAGTGTGTGTGTAAGTGTGTGTGTGCATGTGTATGTAAATGTATGTGTTCACATGTGCACGTGTGTGTAAATGTGTGTGTATGTGTGTGCGTGCGTGTGTGTGTAAATGTGTGTGTACACATGTACACGTGTGTGTAAATGTATGTGTGTGTATGTGTGTGTGTGTATGTGTGTGCGCGCGTGTGTGCGTGCGTGTGTGTGAGACTGTCTTTCTCTATCTCTGCGAGTCTGGCTGTATGTGTGTCTGTATGTATGCCTGCATGTGTGTGTTTCGTCAACGTCGGAATTGTTGTTCAGGAGCCATATGCCATCACGCGTGATATTCTTCCACTTACGTTTTCCCTAAGAGTGCTCCGTCAGTGGGTTGGAGGTCAGAATAAACCCTCCATGTTTTCCCTGAGTGTGCTCCGTCAGTGGGTTGGGGGTCAGAATAAACCCTCCACGTTTTCTTAAGGGATTCATCACAGGCGAATAAGCAAGGAAAGCTAGACGTTTCTTCCTCTTCCTGTCACTACTTTTAGTGATGTTTGTTGTCTGTGGCCCTACACTGCTTACATAAGCTGACACGCCGTCGAGCCTCAAACATACCCGTGCATCCATTGCCAAGGAAAGAGTGTTTGTAAAGTTAGGACATGCCTCCCG
>JAWQFJ010016263.1:0-10191 GCA_034096865.1 Theodoxus fluviatilis | reverse complement strand
GTTGCCTCCCCGTGCATTGTGCTTAGCTCGGATTGCATTCCCCTCCACGGGAGTGAAATCATGTACAAGCAAGGTTTTGGGAGAACAGCACAGTGTCACCTGTAGCTCAATGGTTCAAGTACTGCGAAGTTCGGTCCCGGTTCACAGCGTGCCTTAGACGCTGCGCACATAATTTATTGTTTCTTTGCACGTGTATGTGTTTATGCGCGCGCGCGCGCGCGCGTGTGTGTGAGTGTGATTGTGTGTGTGTGTGTGTGTGTGTGTGCGTACGCGCGCGCACGCGCGGTGATGTGTCTGGTTGACAGGGAGGTCACTAGCCCATATTGTTGATGCTGCTTAGTTTTCTATTTCTCTAACAGGTCAATCTGAACGTAGACACCATATAGATATTTCAATTATAAATGGCTACGAATGCATACTCTTTCTACTATTATTTATCTTTTCATCTATTGCCGGATATCAGGTATCAGCAATTGGAGCAGCCTCAGAAGATGTGAAATGCTCACACATTTATGCGTCATCGTATTTTGTACATCTACAGATGTGGCATTCTGTAGATGCTTCATGGACAGAACAACTCAGAATAGAAATGAAAGTGCTCTTCTCCGATTTCCTTACCCTTAAATTTGGCAAACTTCCGTTGGCTTTGAAAATTTCCTTAGTCGTTCGATGTCTAGCCAATTTCATCGCAGAAATCACACACTGGAATATTTCAAATATTCAGCAGGAAAGACTGAAACTGCACCAGGACAGCAACACCAACTCCACATCCTTTGCTCAACGTGGCAAATGTTTACTTCTCTGTTCAAATGAAGGTGTTTTTTAAATAGATGAAATGGGCAAATGTGCTGTAACTCCTAAACCCCATCAGCAGCCATAGATATCGCTGTGACAGTGCGCCCCACGGTTTATCTTAGAACATTAAGCTGCAATAGGTATTAACCATGCGACATTTCCTTCCACTACTTCACGCATCATGGCAACGATCTGGGTAAAACTAGAGTATCCCCATGCTTGTACAGGCTGAAACAGTTTCTTGCAGCGTTCCTCTTTGCTCTGGGCTACGATAGAAGATCATCCATTCAGAGGGAATAGAGGATTACAAAGAATTATCAAATGCGATCTAAGAAGCAGCTTACAGCATGAGTTTCAAAAAACCACGCTCCATTCCTCTACTGACAGAGGCAACTTGACCCAGCTGCGCACCAGGAAGTGAAGGCAAGGCGCCATTAACGTACCAGCCTCCTAGGGGCACTATGTCTGTACAGATCTGTCTTTTTTCGCAGTTCACATAAACTTCGGTTGGAGTTTCACTTTGGTATAGCTACATCACCCACTAGTCCTCAAATACCAGAGGTGAGACCGTAGGCAGCTAACGTGTAGCCGCATTTCCCAAGCTCAGTGCGCGATGCTGTGGAATAGAATCACTGCGTGCTCAATTATATAGAGGTCAGCCGCTTGCAAGAATAGGCCAGAGTCAACACGTGTCAGCGACTGAGAGTCTGCATGTGCAGATGCAGATTTTGACACATGTTGACCTATGCTTGCACGTGGCTCGCTTGTGTGTAACTGGTAACCGGTGAGTCATAGCCACTCTGGCTTGTCAGCACCCGCAGTGTCACCGTGACCCTGACCTTGCTTGTCCCAGACTGGGACACTCAGACCCGGAAGAGGACGCCAGCGGGTTTTTCCCTATCTATCTTTCAATTGCCTCCACACGAGCATTGTCCCACGCTTGGAGGGGTGCGTCATTCCTGACATTTCGAACGTCCTGAACTCAAATTGTATCGGCCATGCTAAAGTGAACTGCACTGAACTTTGTTTCAAAACTTATTCCAAGGTATTGTTTCTAAAGCGCGAGTTTGGAGATGCTCTAAATCATTTTTCGGTGTTCACAAAAATGGAAGCCAATTTTGACAATGTAGTAATCATTCTTTGTTACAAGCATTAGAGAACTGTAGTCCCCATGTGGGTATGAGAAATGTCCTTTGCAATGTCGAGATCTGAGGGAGTCAAGAGCCCTCTGTACCACTCGAAGGAGAATCGGAATAAAAACTCCAAGAGAAGTGGGGGATGAAATTATCAATAAAATTGTCTCCCGCACTGTGTTTCTAATTTTACTGTTAAACATCTTATGAGTCAGTCCAAAATTTGTGACACGATTCAGGGTGAATTAAAG
The DNA here is from genome assembly GCA_034096865.1 of Theodoxus fluviatilis. NCBI lineage: Eukaryota > Metazoa > Mollusca > Gastropoda > Cycloneritida > Neritidae > Theodoxus > Theodoxus fluviatilis. The sequence continues at coordinate 8,012 of JAWQFJ010016263.1, read as the reverse complement.
GGTTGATCAAGCAAACCTACTTAGCTTGAGAAACGACAGTAATGACTTTCGCTCGCGTAAAAAAAGTTACAGCTCATCCGTATACGAGACTAAAAAGCCTCTGTGATTTGATTTTTCCCCCTTCATATCGTCATTCATACTAACATCCTGCTATATGGCACCCCTAGGGTTAAAACCAGAATGTTATTATTGTTGCTGTCTTAACTCAAGCTCAAAAATGGGTTACTTTTTTTTCTTTCCAAACAAGAAACATTCAGGAAGGACTTCGACCTACTGGGACATATCTCACTGCTTGCTCCATCGAGACAACTGGGCCCGTGTTTTGGCAACTGACTGGGGTGAAGAGACTTGCCGAATGCTTTGGATTGTTCCTTTCTCTACACACTGCACTGCAACGTGATGTCCTCCATTGAGTTAAAGGTTTTGACTCCTCCTTTCGAATGAATAAACCATACGTCGTGGCTTTCCTTCTTTGTGCTCCCACACGAATGAAAGAGTTATACGTTTTCCATTAAAATATAATAAAAAACCTTTTTATTCAGAGAGGTAACGACAAGTGACAAGAGGGGAAGAGGGTTCAGCATAGGTGCTTCACAAAGAAATACATGCATATTAACACAAATTCTTACACACACACAATCGATTTCATCATCAAAGCATAAATCAAAACCACATGTACTCCATTTATTTTCTGTTTCAATGTCATATACTCCTATCGCGGGCGCGCGCGCGCACACACACACACACACTCACACACACACACACACACACACACACACACACACACGCACACACACACACACACACACACACACACACTGTCACGAGCGCGGCTGTAAGGGCGCTGAGCGCAATGCACGTGCTCAATGTTAATTTTTTATTACGTTGGTTAAATTTGTGATTTCTCGTGCCACACGAGTTCCTTGGTGCTGAGTTGGTGTTAATTTGTAATAAAAGCAGCAAGGGTTAGACGGTTCGGGGCTCCCCATCACTTCTTGTTGAACAGTCTGGTATTGTGCTGTCGGGGAGCGGGGCGATGCGATGTGCTTGGGCTCTGAGTGACGGATTTTGTGCTGCCGGGGAGAGATGCGATGTTGTGCTGCCGGGGAGAGGTGCGATGGACGTGTGTGTAGACCGGTTTATTGTCTTCTAAGCTTCCGCGATGGTTTTGCGGATTTGGCTGGTAAAGATTGCTGTTGTGCAACTTACTGTGATGACTGCTGTGTATGCAGTGTAGGAGTGTCCTGCCATGTAAGTAGACCGGCTTGGCGAGTAAATATTGCGGTTGTGCAACTAACTGTGATGACTGCTGGGTATGTAGTGTAGGAGTGTCCTGCGATGTTTGGTAGGCAGGTAGGAACAAAGTGGTGTGTTTGCAATTTATGGAAATGTCTACTGCCGTGTTTACAATGTATTAGTGACTTGCTATGTTGAATATTGCGAACGTGTTGTTGTAAAAAATTGTTGTTTCGTTCTAAAATACAAAGCTTCTTCAAATTCAAAATTCCGTACTCGTGTCGAGTTATATTTTCACCCACTTAGACCTCGGGCAATCCGGGTCGTAACAACTGGCGAGCCTGCTTTCTTTCTTTTTACGGGTGATTTGTATTTTTTTAGTGATGTGGCCGTCACGACTAGGGAGTCTGCATTGACTTGTGAACTTTTCTGGGTAAAGTTTCTAGAAATTTCGGCTTGCTGGCCATTGGCTATTTGTTTTGCTTGCTGGCCGTTGCCTACTTGTCTTGCTAGCTATCCTGTTTTGCTTGCTGACCGTTGGCTATTTGTTTTGCTTGCTGGCCGTTGCCTACTTGTTTTGCTTGCTGGTAGTTGGATGCAATTTTTTGTTGTTGCCTATTGTATTTTGGCCGTTTTGATTTGGGCATTATACATTTTGTGGAATGGTGGTTTTGTCTGTTTGGTTATTGAGCGTATTAGTTTTTTGTGGGTTTTTTTTCCTTCTTTTTGTTACCAGTGTCTTCTTTCTGAGTAACATTCTTCTGGTATCGACTCTTGACAAAGATGTCGTTAGATCAGAAAGATTGGGGTAGTGGAAGATTGGATCCCTTTGCAGCCTATACGTATGAAGCGCAAAGCTTGGGTATGGAAGGTAGTGAACTGGCGCGATATGTACAAGAGCGAGCCAGAGAAGATAGACATGCAGCGAGAACTGAGAAGTAGGAGGCTGAGAGACAGGCGAGGGAGAGGTCGGAGAAGGCTGAGAGGCAAGCAAGAATCGAGATAGAGAAAGAAAAGCTGATGGTGGAGTTGGAATTAGCAAGATTCCAGAATGGGCAATCTGTTATTCCAACAAAGGGATATGATAAGCCAAAGTTGCCTTACTTCGATGACAAAGTAGACCATATGGACAGCTATCTATATAGGTTTGAGGCTCACGCGACTTCAGCAGGTTGGTCTCCGCAGGAATGGGCACACATCCTTTCCTCTTTGTTGAAGGGGAAGGCGCTCACGATATATCCTGAACTTTCTCTCCAAGAGCGTCTTACTTATGAGGCGTTAAAAGCGCACCTGCTCAAAGGTTTTCAATGTTCGTCGGAGGGGTATCGAAGTCCCTTTCGATCGGCCCGTCCTCAGCAAGGGGAAATGCTTCCAGCCTTTCTGAATCGACTGAAGCATTTGTTCACAAGATGGGTTGAACTAGCACAGATTGAGAGCAATTTCGAGGACTTGGTTGATCTGATTCTCAGGGAACAACTTTTCAACTCTTGTTCCGTAGGCCTCGTTACATTCTTGAAGGAACTGACTTACGACTCTGTAGATGTTTTGATCTCTGATGCCGAGCGATATCGAGAGGCACATCCATTGCAGAGCATGGCTGCAAAATCTCACGCAGATGTGTGGTCTGCAGGAGTCGGGATCACTCCTGCATTGGATAGGAAGTTCAACGTTCCAGAGAGAAGTAACTTTTCGACAGCAGGCTGGAACAAAGTCTTTTGGATCTACTCGGTTTCCCAATGCGAATCGTCCCGCTGGAATGTCTCGGTCCAGTAATTCTGTTCCTGGCTCAGGTGCCATGCACATCATTTGCTGGTATTGTCAGAAGGAAGGGCCTATAAGAAAGAATTGCCCGGATCTTGTTCCCACATCACAAGTCATGGCGGCATTCGTGAACGTATCATTCTCAGGGGGTTCACGCACTGTCATGCCGGTTCCGGATGTAGGCGAACCATGATGCCATGGACATTTTTCACGCGAGATACTTCCGGTTTTCAAATCGAGGCGGACTTGGCAAACATCATGGCGTCTTCTATGGCCATCACCAGTACCAGTAATTGGAGTGGAAATCTCCTCCATGTGCCTCCATTCTCGCATGGAAATGTGGAAGTATGGGCAAGTGATGTTGCCAAAATGCCCAGTAGAAAGAAAGGGAAAGGCTACGAAAAGTTCATCGAAGGATTTGTGCATGACATCGAAGGTAAAACAGGTTACCCTTCTCTCTTGTATATCTAGATCCGTAGTGTTGATCATTATGACCGGTGTTTCTTGAAATAAGGTCAGTAAGCCTATATGTTAATTTATTACGCTAATATAACCATGGGCTGTCTTTGCAGATAGTTTGTTATATCTGATCGTATACTTAATTTCGAGTCAAAACTGCCAGATAAGCAAGCGACTACTGCCAGCTGGGTTTCCATCGTCTGCCATGCCGGTGTGATCAAGACTGTATACATGGCTCTCTACCATTGGTTGAACTATATTTTTGGACCAATCACAATAGCTTTCTCATGAGTAGAGGTTTTTACTATGTTAGGTCGTGCAAAGTGATGGAGTGCTCTTGCTTCATGGTGTAAGCATTGCAGTTTCTCAGCTATAAACAAGAAAAACAACAACACGTATATTTAGCAGAAAACGTGCTATTTCAATCCTTCAAAACTCATGTTGTGGCTAGATTTCACCTATGCAGACCATACGAGGCTGTAAACAATTGTTTTTCCAAGACCTAGATCTAAGCTCTTGTTACCTTGAATTTTTTGCCAGGATCACGCCGAATCTTCCAGATCCATTGTTTCTTCTACTTGTCTGTGGGGAATTTGAAAAAGGACAGTCTGGAGTTCTCGTCATATCGATCATCGTTCTCGCAATAAGGAACACAGCAGTATATGTGATACTGAAGCCTTCGGTTTTGCCACAGACGCTGGACGCCATTAAGTTTGCAAAGTCCGTCTCGTTTTCGATTTCAAAATGGCCGCTGCGTGAATAACGTCTATGATGTTGGTTTCGCAATGGCGTCCATTTCAGGATTACCAGAATCTTTGCAGATCTGTGAGGGAACGGTGAATGACAGAGTTGTGAAGTCATACTCGATTCGGGTTGCTCCACAGTGGGGGTCAAGAAATCATTGGTGCTACCGCATCAATTCACAGGCAGAGTCGCCAATTTGCTGGTGGCCTCGATTCATTTGTTTACACCAGTTCTCAAGAGTCAGGTGGAAGCCTGTGTCATAGAAGATCCTGTCTGTGATGTCATCCTGGGACGCATTACCGGCGCTGCACGCACACACGCGCACACACGCTGACGCACGCACACAGACACTGACGCACGCACACAGACACTGACGCACGCACACAGACACACGCGCACACAAACACATACGCACGTACAGACACTGACGCACGCACACGGTTGCAGACACACACACGCACGTACACAGATGCAGACACACACACACGCACGCACACAGACACACATATGCAGAGACACACACACACACAGACACACACACGCACGCACACTTAGAGCGGTAAAACTCGTTATGATGAAAACGAAGAAGAAGAAAAAATTCGGTGCACATTTCTTATTCAGTCGTTGAGTGGAGCAACATTGTGGAATTTGACATCTGATGTAAAAAAGAAATATGACTATTGTTGCTGTAATGACAATATGCAGTCTCGGGACAAAGCATGACTAAACATGATGTATTCTGTCTGTTATGTGTCGAGGGTAATCCTCAACATAAACACGACATCCAAAATTTCATGAATTCTAAAAAGCTGATTAGAATATTCTGGCACTATGCAAAACACAACCACAATAGTTCAATAAAGAAACATAAAATGCTACAAATAGCCGATCTGCTCCCTGACATAAGCCGTTAAAGTAGTTCTAAGACTATTTCGCACAAAACTCATAACTTACTCTTGTTGATACAATAAACAAGCGTTTCTTCGATGAAATAAAATGCTTGTGTTGAAATGGAAACAAGTTTGGACATCTGAATGATTTCTGTGAAAGGTGGAGAAAACAATAGTATCAGAACGAACTATTTTAGGCGCAATGCTGTAATGCGAAGGGTCAAGCCTATTGCGCATTCATTGCGAACTGCGCCAGAGTCAATACTGACTCGGGTTCACAGAATGCTGTCTGACTAAACGCCCAAATCAAACAAGGTATGCGGGTTTCCCCAGCAAGAGCGGCTTGCTGTCGGTCTCGGGTGCGTTGCCCCGGGTCATAGCTCAGCCAGGCAACAAGAGGACTGGTGCCTCTTAGCCTACTAACAAAGAAGCACGGGTCATAGCTCAGCCAGGCAACAAGAGGACTGGTGCCTCTTAGCCTACTAACAAAGAAGCACGGGTCATAGCTCAGCCAGGCAACAAGAGGACTGGTGCCTCTTAGCCTACTAACAAAGAAGCACCCGACTTTGTACCTTCTCTTGCTGTCTGTACTCGTCTGATCTCGGCAGTCGCCCTGAAACGTATTTGCGTGTGTAATCGTGAAAATGATGATGACGACGATGACAACGATGACGACGACGACGAGGTTGATGCTGCTGCTGCTGCTGCTGCTGCTGCTGATGATGATGATGAGGAGGAGGAGGAGGAGGGGGAGGGGGAGAAGAATTATGATGATTATTCTTTTTAACAGAAGCACAGTGAAGAAGCAGCCAGCCGTTTGTCACAGAGGGAACAACTCTTTATTTCTGTATGACAGTACCATCTTACATTTTCTGATTATATTGTGACCTCATGCATCTACAAATATGCTTTTTTTTCATCGACGTTCACTATTCTCAGGCAAGCATTTGACAAAGATCCCACTGATATTTGTGTGCTGGAAACGCCGTTCACACATTTACCTTTCACTTCTTAGTGACCCATGCCTGTTTTACATGGTTTCTATGGCAGCCCCACTGCTCTCCCGTAAACTTCGCTTCCTCCTTGGCAACTTGGGGTTGAGATGGAACTATTCCATTCAATGTTCAAATGCTGCAGTTGCTATCTGGGGAAAAATATACAGAAAGCATCCATAATCTATTGTCTTGATTTTAAAAATTGGCAAAATGCACACCAATTAAATCCGATGAGTTCGAGAAATTGGCTACAAAAATATGGTTAATTTTACCTAAGATATTGTGAAAGATTTCAATTTTTCTTTGAAATCAAAGAGAGAGATGCACTGAGTGGCAAGAACAAATGCACTGATAGATACATGTATAAAAGATCGTTTATTCATCATTTCAACCGTTTTACTGTATTTGCATGATAATCAATGCACAAGCACCCGGGCTATTCACACAGTTCTGGCTCGACGTTTGCATCTCCGTAGACAGAGATAATCAACGTTCGCACATGTCCAATGCAGCGGAAGCAGGTCTGAGCACAACAGGATGACTCGTGACGAGGTTGACTCGTGTCCTTCCTGTAATTAAGAAGTGGAAACTCAGCACCACACCTTTCTGTGCTGCTAATTCAGCGACAGAGCCCAGAAAAATACAGCTTTCCTAGAAGAGACATTTGAGCAGTGTCACGACTCGGTTTAATATTTTTTTATTTTAAGATGTTATAGAGAAGTTTGTCTCGGGGATGGTACGCCTTTAAGCGTTATGCGTAGTCAGCACTTGCTGACTGCGCATGTTCCGAACGTTTTGCACGTGGTTTTTTGTTGTTTTTTTTTGGTTCTGCAGCGGCTTGTGCTGAACGTTTTTTTTGGTGCATAATTTGATTCTTGGCGTTCTCCCTCGCATACGGAGGAGGCGGAGAGGAAAAAGAGGAATATAATGGATTGAAAAAAAAGATAATTGACTAAGAGCTTTTTATATGTAAGCCCGGTGTGGGCGTTTTGGTAAAGTTAGATTTCTTATTAGTAATGTTTCCCCTGTGGGTTCGGGGTAAGAACTGGCCCACCGCGTCTCTTTGTGCGTTTCTTGAGAGGAGAGTACCTGGGAACACCGTGGCTTGGTTAGCGTTTTCTCTGGACCGTTTTAGTGATTTTCGTGCCCGATAGCCTTGCATGGCCTAAGGGGGCTGATGGGCCGTGTGGCTCCATCCATGCAGTCCAGAGTGTTGTTTTCAGTCGCGGGGGGTGGAGATAAATTGATGGAGAGAAGTGTACTGAGTACTATGATTGAGCCCGCTGGGCAAGTTGTAAAGGTTTTTCATTTGTAACTGTTTTCTTTTCTTCTTTCTTTTTTCATTTGTTTTCAGTTAGTGTGAGTTTTGTTTGAAAGATGGAGTAATTGAGTCGATTGTTTTAAGTCTGATTTGGTTTGTGGCGTCATTGTCTTTAAATGTGATTAGTGACTGAGGAAGGAAATTCCCTTTATTATTTTCACTGTCCGGTAAGTTTCGAGCCACGTTCCACCCACCTCAACCGTGACAAGGAGAGAGAGAGAGAGATGAGTGGAGTGGAGTGGAGGGGAGGGGAGGGGAGGGGAGGAGACGAGTTGAGTTCCAGAATAAGAATGCTCTATCAATAAAGGTATACTTTTAGCCGAAAAACTTTGCTGCAGAACATTTAATTGCATGCTCCAAGACATAATAGAATTCCATGTCAAATTGTATGAAGAAATTGTCATTGAAATTCATACACACATACATACATACATACACGAGTGTGTGTGTGTGTGATTTTGAGATAACTCTTGTGCACCCGGTAGCCCGTGACTTCTTGCTTTTTTCGTTGGCTCTTGAACAGCAGTGCTTCTGTCACGAAATTCCCTCCTTAAAGAGTATGGCGTATTACGATGGGAATACCATGTTCCCTACAGGATCCGGAAT
>JAWQFJ010016262.1:125000-139526 GCA_034096865.1 Theodoxus fluviatilis | reverse complement strand
TGTATGACAGTTGATAGAGGAGTAGTGTACAGTACAAAGAGAACTGGCCCGAGCACCGAACCCTGAGGGACGCCAAAAAGCAGAGGAGAAGAAGGAGAAGATATGTTGTTGACAGACACATACTGTGTACGGTCATGGAGGTAAGACTGGAACCACTGAAGAGCTGTGGAGCGAATGCCGAAGACAGTTTCAGATTAGATAGATTAGATAGATTAGATAGATAGATAGATAGATAGACAGACAGACAGACAGACAGACAGACAGACAGACAGACAGACAGACAGACAGACAGACAGACAGACAGACAGACAGACAGACAGACAGACAGACAGACAGGCAGGCAGGCAGGCAGGCAGGCAGGCAGGCAGGCAGGCAGGCAGGCAGGCAGGCAGGCAGGCAGGCAGGCAGGCAGGCAGGCAGGCAGGCAGGCAGGCAGGCAGGCAGGCAGGCAGGCAGGCAGGCAGGCAGGCAGGCAGGCAGACAGAGAGAGAGAGAGAGAGAGAGAGAGAGAGAGAGAGAGATGGAGAGAGATGGAGAGAGATGGAGAGATGGAGAGAGATGGAGAGAGACGGAGAGATGCGCCAGATGGTATTCCAAATGCAACACTACAGACATGTGTTCTTAAGCTACAACGGAGCTGCAAGCAAGTCGTTGAACTGCCTCTGTCAAGGTTTTTCAGTCAGAGCTGTTTTGTTCTCGACCCATGGTTTCCCTATTGGCCTCCTGATGCTCGACAAATATTTACTCCTACGTTGTACGCAGTGCGTGAGAGCAAATCTACACCCTGGCGAGTTTTCACCCTGGGCTTGAGATTTCTAGAGCGGTGCATTCTGAATGCGTATGCGTCGACTGCAGACGGCGACCGCTTTCTATAAATGTTCGTACTTACTGAGTATACGTGGCAATCGTCTTTTTTTTTCCAGTGAGGGGAGACACGCCCAGTGTTGTTGACTGCTTTGTAGGCGTCGCCAAGATGGGAAGCAATGATTGGCTAGTGTCGCAGGATGTAAGGCGAACCGTGGTCGGACTTTCGAATACAGGCACACATGCAAAGCAAATTAGTAGGAAGCATTCGATTGGCTGATCCGTTGCATAGCGTGTATACCATTGAGCCTGATTTTTTAATTGATTTGTATTAACTAGTGTTGAATTACTGTTAAATGGTGCGAAGACATTTGGAGGTGCGTGTATTCCACATCTGCTTGATATTATTAATATCGTGACATGAATGTGGTGACGTCACTTAAGGGCTCTGGATAGCTTGGAGCACAAGGAGGTGAGACATGAGGGTATTGATGATTTCGGACTGTTTTTTATGGATCCATGAGAAAGTAGTAACGCTATTCTTATAAAACGTGCCATTGTTAACACTTTGCATCAACAGTGAGCAACGCTACTTCCTAGCGAGTTACTGTACCTCGTACCAAGCGGATGCTTTGTGGAGACTTCGCACCAGTCATCGACGCAATGATATAAAAAAGTAAGATGCATGGGAAGATAACGCCTTCACATCATTCCTCATAATTACTCCAGTCCTTCTTTAGTCTGCCTCTCCAACCTGACGAACACTGATCCGGATGACCATGGAAGGTTAAGACTGCCGGGTGCTACCTGCGGAGACAGGAAACATGTTCAGACTGGGGAAGTAGCACTCATGTTCCATTTTGTCTGAACCGGTGTGTGTGGACTTTTCTGCACTCCAATGAAGTGTACCTGCTTTCTTGAGCAGTTGGGAGGCAAGCCTGAGCTCACAGGAAGGCCATTGCAAGGCACAACTTAGATTACATTATTGTGGGTATGGCACAACAACGAAGCACTAATATCCCCCCATGATACATGCTGCTTGGGGTCGACCAAGGCTGAGCTACCGAAGTTCTTTGGCATGGCCACGGATCTCATCTGAAGAGGAGCATCGAGTAGCAGCTGCCGATTGGAAAATGACTTCGTTGACGTCAACAATCTGCAGTCTCTCAAGTTGGCCTGGACTCGAACCACACGTCAGCGCAACCACCTTGCAGTGTTGGTATCTCCCCAGCAAGCTTCCTGGACCTGCCGAGTAACCCTGCCCCTGCCCAGCTGCCTAATCGGTGCCGTTCCGGTGCTGGAAAGCTTCAGCCTAATCTGCTTCCTGCATATCTGGGAGGTTGCTACTGAGAGGTGTCGAAGTGAGAAGTGCATACGTCGTGCTGGGAGGGGCAAGTGATGAAGAAAATGGTGCAGACCCGCGTACAATGTTGTTTCCAGGATGATGTTGAACAGCCACAAGACGTCCAGTGATTGTTGTTCTCCAGCCTTGACACAGATTCTGGGGAAGTTCATTGAACTCCATGCATGATATTAGTAGGCAGGTGTGCATTTTCCTCTTCGCTCCTGATTCCCTGTTTTCTAAATACAGTATGCAGGTAGAGTGGCTGAGGGATAGGCAGACACGTAGGCATGTAGAAATTCATGCAGACAATTCGACAGACAGTCACACACACGCACACACGCACACACACACACACACACACACACACACACACATACAAGGGCCAGACAGACAGACAGCCACACACACACACATAAACACACACAAAGTGTCAGACAGACAGACAGACAGACAGTTGCACACACACATACACACACACACACACACACACACACACACACACACACACACACACACACACACACACATACACACACACACACACAAAGTGCCAGACAGACAAACAGACAGACGGACGGACGGACGGACGGACGGACAATGTAATAGATATCTGAGTGATGTACTAATGAAATGAAAAGTGAAGGAGTCTGACTGTTTGATCGACTGACATTTTATGAACAATGCAATATTTAGGGCATCTTATGTGACATGATTATATTACATAATTAAACGGACAAAGAGTGATACACTCGGATTGAATATCAATGTGTAATGTCATGGACAACAATACTCTTCATCATGAAGGATGAAACAACATCATCATTGCACATTGCTCAGTGAAGGTCAAGGCCACATCGTTTGCTTTTCAATTTAGCGATCAGAAAATAAATAGTCCAACATTTGATTTATGCAGTGATGAAGTCCAACTCTGACACACATTACTGCTTTCAGCGCTTTTCTCCATTCATTTGAAGACTATGACATGTGACATGCACGAGAAAAATAACAAACTATTAAAGCTTATTTATTTGTGCACTTTTGTCAACGCACAGTTACTCTTGCGATCCAATGCTTGCTTGATTGTAAATCATCACAAGAGAACAATAGATGCCTTTTGCTCAACTAGTCAGTTTCCACTTGAAGTGATTGTTAGTTATGCAACAGTCAGACAGTCACACGCGTTGTCGGATTTCTCCTGGCCATTGCTCCGGATAACACTTATCTTGTCAAACGTTACAGAACTGATCCAAGATCCACATCGCTGCAAAAATCCAAGCTGATAGAGCGAAGTGTTGCTGGGCTGCACACTCAACCTGCCAGCCATTTTTTAGATTCAGGATTGTTGTGCAGTTGACTTTTATTTTAGAAGTTTCTTTCTGACTTTTCGACAACGTGAGATTTGTTGTGAGAAACAGTGAAAAAAAGAATTAATGGCAAGGACGATAACAGAACTTTGATAATGCATATTTTCCAAATACTTTTTATAACAACTTTGGATTCTAACGAGTCAAAGAAACAGTACATAGAAAAATAATTGTGTCATCAACTTGATGTCTTCCAAATGTTTTATCTGCAAAATTTGCAGTTAGAGGAACCCCAGATCTTTTTTTTATGTGTGGCCGGCCCATCAGCTGAACTCATATTTACCAAGTCAATATGTGACAATCACGCGTCCTCTTTGTCCTCTAATCTATAGTCAGAACACGTGTGTGGTTTCCCAAGAATCGCCAGAGCTCGTGTAGTACAACACTTTAACTTGTATCTTTGAACTCTGTAACGAACCAGCAAATGATTTTTACATATGCATTGTAACAAGAGAAGTCACATAGGGGACATAAAACACATCTTCTACACAAAATGTCCCGTCCCAGAAATACAAGTATTGAATAAGGGATCAACTCTTTAGACAACCTGCACGATAAGGATTGCATCAAATATTTTCATTATCCTTCCGTTTTTCTTCTATTGTGTGGCTTATTACTGCAAATTTCGTTTTCATGCATGCCAAGACAAAATAAAATGCGTTGTTTTTATTAGAATGATGCTTTAAACGAAGGCAATATCGTGAAACTTTATACGCATCCGATGACTGGTGCAATATTGCACATGCATGTTTATATGGCCCAAAAGCGTTATACACCATGAAGTAAAAACTCCATCCAGGCAGTGCATTGTCTCCATCACCAGTCACACACTCAGACCAAGCACGCTCTTTATCGGCCTTCTTCTCAGTCTGCCATTTTGATGGAGATGGTGGGAACGGTCACTTTTTTGCCAGAAAGTTTCTTCATGGGCACGTCTTCAGTCTTTGTTTTGCGAGTGACGAGAGCAAGGACGATGGAAGCAGCGATCGCAATGACGATGAGGCCAAGGGCGGTGCCCAGTACGCCGGCGATGACAGGTACCTAGAGGGAAGAAAAGTGAAAGTTTGAAATATATACATAATCTGTTTTTTTAGCATTGAAATAGCGTAATGTCGTGATATTGGTACCTCAAAAGTACACACACACACACATATACATGGGTATTTTACATGTGTTTTTGTGTAAAACTGCGGAAATATTTTGGCGTGAACACGCGTAAAGTATATGTAAATGTGAATGTTTTGTGTGTGTGTATATATGTGTGAATGCGTTTGTATTTGTGTGTGCGTATGTGTATATGCGTGTGTGTGTGTATGTGTGTTTGTGTGTAAGTGTGCGTGTGTGTATGTGTGTTCGTGCATTTGCGTATGCGTCTTTGTATGTATTTGCATGTACATCTATGTGAACATTCCAAAGGAACGTCAGTGGGAGGAATGAGAGGTATACTTGTGCATATTATTTGAGAATGCAAATTAACACAAATTGTAAATCATACGTATCAAAAACCTTTTGCGTCGATAAAGCGTACATGTATATGACTCTCTCTCTCTCTCTCTCTCTCTCTCTCTCTCTCTCTCTCTCTCTCTCTCTCTCTCTCTCTTTCTCTCTCTGTCTCTCTCTCTCTCTCTCTCTCTCTCTGTTTTCCTTTTGTGTCTTATTTAAGGTTCTTGTTGTCGGTGGTAGTGTTGATGTTGGTGTGGTGATAGTTGAGGTGATAATCGCATAACTGGCGGTGGCAGTGATGTTCAGTGGTAGTCGCCATGGTGACTCTTCATGTCATCCGACCCTCCTTGAGCTTCCCACTGCATCAGCTGGGGGACCCTGTGCTTTACCTGGGAGTGGGGTGGGGTTTGGGGAGGGGGCGTGGCCAGAAGGTCAAAGGCGCCAAAGTCAGGGTCCACGTAGTCCGGGACGAAGCCGAAGCCGGCACTGACGTAGTTGGAATAGTCGCCCGCATTGCCCGCCTGGTCCACAGCCCTCACAGTGAACACGTAGCTGGCGTTGTCCTCGGGGCCGTGCGGCATCTGTGGACACAGCAGGGAGCCCGCGTGACGCGCCATGGCTGGAAACGACAATTGAGGAGCTTTAGATGTCCTCAATGGGAAATTCTCTATGCATCATTACCGCTTCACTCATTTTTGCCGGCCGATTGTTCCTTTGATCGGTTTCGTTCGCCTAGGGTATTGTTAAGACTGGGGCTTCATCTGATGACGACGAGGATCACAGCTCAGTTTGGAGTGTTTTCCGTGATGAATTAAACGACATTTTAAAACACATTGAATAGCTGGGATATAACGAGTTTTCCGCAGCAGGGCTTCTAAGGTCTACAACTGACTTCTATAGTGGTGGATTCATTCCCCATCATTCTTTCCCACTGAGTGCGAATGGATTGTCAAAAGAATTTCAGGAGTGCTACGTATTTAATTAACGATTTGCTTAATAATCTGCTTGAACGAGTTCCTTTTTCTAAAGGTGCAAGGTCAACAGGTGAAACCAGAAGAACATGAGAAGGAAAACGTTAGTGATTGCGATCACCCATGCAAGAACGTGTATTGGCCTGATTAGTTGGAACTATCCATGATTCATGTTGATAAATTTGCTTTAAGTTTGGTTTTGACATCGGTTGAGGAGATCTGTCCGCTCTGTAGCTACCATTGCACTGTTTCAATTCCGTGTGGGACATAAATACAGTAGGATAGTGCGCTCATTAGGTTTTGTACTTTCGAACGCTGCTTTGTGCACCGAATGTACTGAGAACTGCGCTGTCAAGATGTTTTCCGTCCAACACATGGATACAAGTTTGGTCTTTTAACTCAACTTAAAGATTGGCCCTTGATGCAATCCTTAGACTAACTACTTGACACCGTCCAGTTCGTTGTTGAGATATCTGTTTTCTGATATGGTCGTGGTCGTATTCTAGGCCAATACCAATGAATAGTATCAATTAAATTGTTCTGTCTTTAATACGGATCCATATGTCCCTCTACGTCCTGAATGGGATCTATTAATCTGATTGCTAACCTTCACCTCATAACAGTTTGTAATAATTTACGAGATCCCATACTCAGCTGCAACTCTATAATCTGGTCCAGAAACCCAATCCTACTCGTTAATCTATAATTACTGTAATCGCTTAGAATCAACTGTAAATGACCGTCAGATGTATGGGATCTTGTCCACAGTAGTTTGGTGTGATTCTCGTGTCTGTTTTTTATTATAAATTACTTGTCTCACTCATTGCCTTCCAGTCAAGTCTACAAACGCCCGTTGCCTAGTGGTAAGAACTGACCCAGTGGTCTCCCTGCGTCGTTCGTTAAAGGCAAGTAATCAGGGAAATCGAGACTTGACTTCATCTTACTCTAACGGCTCTTGTAACATGTAGTCCTTGGTTTTACCTACGAAGGCTGATAGGCCGCAAAACTGCATTCAACATCAGCATCATCTGGGCTACAGCCTTGTCCTGATTCGCGCATGGGCACTGTAAAATCCTCCAGACTTTCGTCTCACCTTGACCATGATCACCTCCAGGCCGCCTGCCGCCTTGGGGGAGTGCAGGTCGCCCAGCAGTAACTCTGAGGCCGCCACTCTTCGAGCAGTGCTGTGCTGGTTGAGCAGGTCGTTCGCACTGTGTGCCAGGGAGATCTGGTAGTAGGAGGCTGCAAGTGTGAAAAACGAGAATTTTAACTTCATGTTATGTATTATGTGTGATTTCGATATATTGCGGACCGCATTTGTATTTATCATCGCAAGCCTTGAAGAGTGCCCGCCAGATTTCTGCTAGGGAAGTGGACCTCCTCCTCTTCTTCTTCCATCTTTTTCTTCCTCCTCCTCCTCCTTCTTCCTTCCTTCCTTCTTTCTTCTTCTTCTTCTTCTTCTTCTTCTTCTTCTTCTTCTTCTTCTTCTTCTTCTTCTTCTAATTTTTCTTCTTTTTGTCTTTCCCTTCTGAATCGTTCTGTCTTTTTTTCTTCAGCCTCTCCTTGTCATCCTCCCGCTTCTTCTCCACCTCATCTCTCTACTCCTTCTGCTTCTTATTTTTCTACTTCTGCTGTACTCATTTTTGTCTTATCCTATTCTTCGTGTACTTATCTTTTTCATCTTCATTTCGTACTTACCTTTTTCATGTACTATTTTCCTCCTACTCCTCCTTTTGATTCTACTCCTCCTTTTCCCTTCTTTAAAAGAAGATGGATTGTTCCTGGAAGCTCACAGCTATAACTGTTTATATTTCCTTCCTGACTGTTGTTTTTATCTGAGAAAACCTCTTCATAAATGAATGTGAAAATAAAGATTTAGCTGCACTGCTACGAAACTATCAAGCCCGGAATTGCCTAGATCAACGAAAGCACAATGATAACCCAGGGATGAAATTTGTCTCGCAGTTCGTAGCATCCTTCCGCAGATCCTCCTCCCTCGTAAAGTCGACTGGTGCCCGTGTGATTTCGACAAAGGTACGTCAACAAGTGCATGCGGCACGTGGACACACAGGGTTTGAAATGCAATGCTTATTAAGATTCACAACACTGGCAGAGAAAGTTCAGTAGTGTAGAGCTCCTCTGCTGGGATACCCAAGATACGAAGATGTACAAGACAGGATCAAAGAGGCCAAAAATATAGAGTCCGAGCAGTGAAAGGGTCAGATAGGCAGGCCAAGGTTAAGATGTCCCAAAGTAGGTTCAACGATGGAGCCGGGCAAGATAAGGGGGAGGAGACAGACAGTTGCTGAAGGAATAATGTTGAGCAGACGGGTCAAAAGTCGAAAGACAGTTGGAGCCGTAATAAGATCACGTCAGCAGACCAAGGATATACAGACAGTCAAAGCAGAGATGATACAGGTAGGCCAAGGATAAAGAGATGGACAGCCGGTGCGGGAATAATGTGAGGCGAACCAAAGACAACGAGACAAGCGGTCGGTTGTTGGGAAGGGGCCGCAATGGAAGCCAAGGGAAAGAAGGCAGGAATTCAATTCTGTGAAGAAATAAAGGCAGATGGGCCCTAGATACAGAGACAAACAGTCCGTGCCAAGGATACAGAGTGTCGGTACAGGAATAGGATCAGGCCAACCAAGGATATTGAAACAGTCAGCATAGAAAATGAGGTTGGAAGGCAGAGAGATAATGAGACAGACATACAGACAGCACAGAAATGGAGCTGGGCAGACCAAGCATAATGAGACAGCACATAAATTGGGACAGGCAGGCCAAGGATAACGAGACAGACAGCCCAGATAATGGGGTGAGGCAGACCAAGGATAATGAGACAAATAGTCAGCACTGAATGGGGTCAAGAAGAAGAGAGATAATGAGACAGACAGGCAGGCCGTACAATAATGGAGTTGGGCAGACCAAGGATAATGAGACAAACAGACAGTTAGCACAGAAATGGGGCTAGGCAGATCAAGGATATTGAGAAAGTCAGCACAGAAAATTAGGTTAGACAGAAACGAAAAAGAGGCAGAAATCTAGCATATAAATGGGGGTTAGGCAGACATAGGATAATGAGACAAATGGTCAGCACAGAAATGGGGTTAGGAGACCAAGGAGGATGAGACAGACAGCCAGCAAAGAAATGGGGTTAGGAGACCAAGGAGGATGAGACAGACAGACAGCACAGACATGGAGTTAGGAGACCAAGGAGGATGAGACAGACAGCCCAGAAATGGGGTTAGGAGATCAAGGAGAATGAGACAGACAGCCAGCACAGAAATGGGGTTAGGAGACCAGGAGGATGAGACAGACAGCACAGAAATGGGGTTAGGAGACCAAGGAGGATGAGAGAGACAGCCCAGAAATGGGGTTAGGAGACCAAGGAGGATGAGACAGACAGCCAGCACAGAAATGGGATTAGAAGACCAAGGAGGATGAGAAAGACAGCCAGCACAGAAATGGGGTTAGGAGACCAAGGAGGATGAGACAGACAGCCCAGAAATGGGGTTAGGAGATCAAGAAGGATGAGAACGACAGCCAGCACAGAAATGGGGTTAGGAGACCAAGGAGGATGAGACAGACAGCCCAGAAATGGGGTTAGGAGATCAAGGAGGATGAGAACGACAGCCAGCACAGAAATGGGGTTAGGAGACCAAGGAGAATGAGACAGACAGCACAGAAATGGGGTTAGGAGATCAAGGAGGATGAGGCAGACAGACAGCACAGAAATGGGGTTAGAAGACCAAGGAGGATGAGACAGACAGCACAGAAATGGGGTTAGGAGGCCAAGGAGGATGAGACAGACAGCACAGAAATGGAGTTAGGAGACCAAGTAGGATGAGACAGACAGCCAGCCCAGAAATGGGGTTAGGGGACCAAGGAGGATGAGACAGACATCCCAGAAATGGGGTTAGGAGACCAAGGAGGATGAGACAGACAGACAGCCCAGAAATGGGGTTAGGAGACCAAGTAGGATGAGACAGACAGACAGCCCAGAAATGGAGTTATGAGACCAAGGAGGATGAGACAAACAGCACAGAAATGGGGTTAGGAGACCAAGGAGGATGAGACAGACAGACAGCACAGAAATGGGGTTGGAAGACCAAGGAGGATGAGACAGACAGCCAGCACAGAAATGGAGTTAGGAGACCAAGTAGGATGAGACAGACAGACAGCACAGAAATGGAGTTATGAGACCAAGGAGGATGAGACAGACAGACAGCACAGAAATGGGGTTAGGGGATCAAGGAGGATGAGACAGACAGAGAGCACAGAAATGTAGTTAGAAGACCAAGGAGGATGAGACAGACAGCCAGCACAGAAACGGAGTTAGGAGACCAAGGAGGATGAGACAGACAGACAGCACAGAAATGGGGTTAGAAGACCAAGGTGGATGAGACAGACAGCCAGCACAGAAATGGAGTTAGGCGACCAAGTAGGATGAGACAGACAGACAGCACAGAAATGGAGTTATGAGACCAAGGAGGATGAGACAAACAGACAGCCCAGAAATGGGGTTAGGAGACCCAGGAGGATGATACAGACAGCACAGAAATGGAGTTAGAAGACCAAGGAGGATGAGACGGACAGACAGCACAGAAATGGGGTTAGGGGACCAAGGAGGATGAGACGGACAGCCAGCACAGAAATGGAGTTAGGAGACCAAGGAGGATGAGACAGACAGCCAGCACAGAAATGGGGTTAGGGGACCAAGGAGGATGAGACAGACAGATAGCACAGAAATGGGGTTAGGAGACCAAGGAGGATGAGACAGACAGCCCAGAAATGGGGTTAGGAGACCAAGGAGGATGAGACAGACAGCCCAGAAATGGGGTTAGGGACCAAGGAGGATGAGACAGACAGCCAGCCCAGAAATGGGGTTAGGGGACCAGGAGGATGAGACAGACAGCACAGAAATGGGGTTAGGAGACCAAGGAGGATGAGACAGACAGCCCAGAAATGGGGTTAGGAGACCAAGGAGGATGAGACAGACAGCCAGCACAGAAATGGGGGAGGGGACCAGGAGGATGAGACAGACAGCCCAGAAATGGGGTTAGGAGACCAAGGAGGATGAGACAGACAGACAGCACAGAAATGGAGTTAGAAGACCAAGGAGGATGAGACAGACAGCCAGCACAGAAATGGAGTTAGGAGACCAAGGAGGATGAGACAGACAGCCAGCACAGAAATGGAGCTAGAAGACCAAGGAGGATGAGACAGACAGACAGCACAGAAATGAGGTTAGGGGATCAAGGATGATGAAAGGCAATCGGTGTAGGGATGGAGTGGGCGGGGAGGCCAAGGCAAAGAAGACAGACAATCGGTTCAAGGATGCGTGGGGAGGCAGGCCAAGGAAAAGAGAGTGCGCCTCTGTCAGTCGGTCAGCATTCCCTCCTGGGCCATTGGAATTGTGTCAGTCAGTCAATGGGACGGGGCTGCCACGGGGCGGTCGTCGACCCCAGGCACGCACAGACGCGGGCAGGAGTGGCCCAGGGCCGTTTCAGATTGACGCAAAGTATTCTTACGGCATTCTTCAGGGCTCCGATAGAAATGTTTTGTATATTAAAGCACGCGGTGAGACTTTTAGAAATCAACCAATTAAAATGCGACTATTGTGAAATCTTATTTGAATGCTCAATCGGAAATTAGAAATGACTGTATTTACTTCGTTTTCGTCATCCTTGTGCAGGAAGTTTTCTTCTTAATGGGTGGACATGAAGGTTACCATGCTGAGCAGAGATAATCGTGGAGACCATCTAATATCTCGAACTGGTAACCCTCAGTTTTCCTAATGACCCTATTGGCAGTGATAGTCATTATTTCTTATCCACATTTCAACTGTTGCGCAAGCCATGACTCTCAAAAAGCAGTTATCAACAACGAGGTGAAGACTCGTTTTCTTCCATCGAAGAGCGACAAAAAGAATACAATGTGTTCC
Source organism: Theodoxus fluviatilis (assembly GCA_034096865.1). NCBI lineage: Eukaryota > Metazoa > Mollusca > Gastropoda > Cycloneritida > Neritidae > Theodoxus > Theodoxus fluviatilis. The sequence goes on along the minus strand of JAWQFJ010016262.1, from coordinate 127,652 downwards.
TTTACCTCTTTGTTTTGACAGTTGCTGCTCAGTTGTACGTCCATCAACCACTCAGTAACTTTTGCTCTTCCGTCTTTATGGTGTTTGCAAAGCAATCAAAACAGCAACATATATACGCATTTCCATTACGTCTGTCTGATATAAACATTGCTGCACAAGCAATCAAAAACCAATAATACTATTCCCATTTGTCGGTTGTTGCTATTTCTTTGCTTTGATTCGAGAGGTTTGCAAATATTTTCCATTATATTTATTTCGTCGCAAAGTTGTTGCTTATTAATCTTCAAGCCACGCAGTGTTTTGTATCTTGGAAATGCTTCTGCAATTAGAATGTAACCGATTTTGTGCATTCAGGATATGAACATAATCTTAAAGGTCATAAGGGGGCATCTAGCGACAGCCAGTATTCGGAGAACTCAGAAAATATAGGAAAAGTGGATGATGCCACCAGATTTATAGAAAAATAGAAGGGAGACTTACCTTTTCACCCAGACCATCGCAGCCATGCTGATGTACTAATCGCATTCATATAATTATACTCTTCACAGTCATTCCCAAAATGCCTAATGGCCCGTAGGGAGCTTCGGCACGGTATGCTTGAATGGTCACACAAGGAATGTAATAGGGGGTTGTCTGCACTTCACACTGACTTGTTGCAAAATAGCGAACGACCCAAATGAGTGGATTCTTTCCCCCGTTCTCGACAGTCTCTTCTGTTAAATACGAATTCATTTCTTACTCGGATACATCTGCACACAGCATGGAATGCCTATCGGTAATTATATATTTAAAAGTCACTTTACAAAGTGTGGACATGGGTTAGCCCACATCGACCCTCGTATCATGCATTCAAATGACCAGGTTGTCTTATGGTGAGAGTGTATGGGATATATGTAGTGCATCCAGTGAAAATATTTAAATACAAATCGCTCGGGTTCTTGTTGTTCGAGCTCTGTCCATGTGTTCAAACATTGTCGTTGCCATAGATACGCGGTCAGCAAGTGCGGTATCCCGACAGCTTCTGCAGGAACTCTTTACTTGTATTCTTGGACTGGGTGCTTAACTCTATGAGGTAATGTGACTTCAATCCATTCATGAGCGAAACGAGGACCTACGAGGGAATATGCACCTCTACGGTGGACTGATCAACCCTCGACGCAGCACCGAGGCAGTGTCGAACTGAAAATCTCAGATGATGTAGATAGTACAGGTGAAGGTTGAAGTTATGTACATTGGAACCGTTCTTTCGTTCCAATGTGCTCACACTGTGCAATGTTACGAGAGTTACCATTCCAATACCTTCTCTAATCCCTGGGTTGCATGCAACCAGGCTGCGATTTATAGGGCAGAAGATGGATTTTAGATTCCCACGTAAACCCGCGCAGGTACCTGATATTCCACTGTCCCTACGTCCCACCTAGATGCATGTCGAATGCAACTAGACAAGCTATGGCACATTTCGTGAAAAGTCACTTGTCGTGATATCAGCAAAGCTATTACTGTTTGTTGAAAGTTTGCAAGAGAGGTATCTGATTTTGCCCAATTCTCTGACATGGAGGTACAGTTGACGTTTGAGAAACTGGAGCAGTGGTAACAGGAATTTTCCCCCAGTCTGACACCGGCCAGGACACCATGATGCAGACGTGGCTGTGACGTCATGACATGTGAGCTTCGCCATGGAACGTCCGCAAAGGTGTCACGTGCGCGTCCCAAAAAGGAGCCGACGTGATATCCCTCCCCTCCCCTCAGGCCTCCATGCCTGAGGCCACTCTCCGGGCACCCTGTGTCATTGATTCCTGCTCCCCCAATACCCACCTCTGTTTAGACGCCGCCATTAAAACGGGAGGCAGATGAGAACCACATTTGCTCCCGCCAAAAGTGCAAACAGCACTGCGGCTGCACTGCGCCCGCCCTTTGTCTGGTTCCAGGGACGAGGAAATCTCCACTGTGGAGCGCGCCATTTCGGTCTGCCAACGTCTTCATGAATACCGGGCCTCCAAGTCTGATCGATAGACAATCTCGAGAGTGTTTGCTCAGCGATAAGATCATATTGCCTCCGCTCCCCATTTAAAACATTGTATTCATTGGCCATTCCAGCTGAGGGCAACGAACTGGTGCAGGTAGCTCATAAACCCGTCTGATCGCGTTTCCGAGACCTGGCTTTTCTAATTTGCTGCGTGCCGTAAACGGACTATGGCGAGAGAGAGAGAGAGAGAGAGAGAGAGAGAGAGAGAGAGAGAGAGAGAGAGAGAGAGAGAGAGAGAGAGAGAGAGAGAGAGAGAGAGAGAGAGAAAGAGAGAGAGAAAGCTTATTCTGGCCACAGACCGAATTATCGGGGACAACACCCAAAACAACTTGGGTGCTCGTTTGGTAGGACAATGATCCCCAACTTTGATTCCGAGTTAGAGTATTTCACTAAATCAAAATTCTCTCTAGTAACTCTCTATACGTTTTGACATGAATTTTCATGATTTATTTAAGTGCAGCCAACTATTTAGCACACTGTTGTTCACACTAAACTACGATTCGACGCCAAAGTCGGTAGTTTGAAAATGACGCTATTTTGCACATCATATTTAGTGCGATCATGATCATTTTCGAAACTTAAACCAGCTGAAAAAAACCCTGAGCATTCGGTGAATTTCTAATAGA
>JAWQFJ010016262.1:110000-120000 GCA_034096865.1 Theodoxus fluviatilis | reverse complement strand
CGGAGGTTGGCGCTCTCACTCAGAGTTCTCTATAGTTGCGTTCATTTCTCTCAATTTCGAGGAAAGACTTTGATTGTCTGCATCAAAATGGATACTTGCAAACTCAACTAGAATGATGCAGATCGGAATGTCTTTCTAAGCTTCACCAACAAACGAACAGCAACCAATGTGTAATATCAAACGCGAAACTCGGCTACACCGTGCTTTGAAACTTTTGATTTGCTATTTTCTGCTAACCCATTACAAAGTATTGTTTCTGACTAACACACCTTAAGTAGGAAACTTAAACTTTGATACAAATCCCCTTTAAGTACACACTGTTTCGCTGTTAATATAAAGTATGCTGCAGGTGGGACGATCAATCAATCAATCGATCGATAAATCAATCAACCAATCAGTCAATCAATCAATCAATCTCTCTTTCTCTCTCCCCCTCTCTCTCTCTTCGCCCCCCCCTTCCTCTCTCTCTCTCTCTCTCTCTCTCTCTCTCTCTCTCTCTCTCTCTCTCTCTCATTTTGGTAATATAATGTTTTGTATTCAATTGTAATGGACCAAAGGCCTACACAATAAACTGTTTTGTTGTTGTTGTTGTTGTTGTTGTTGTCTCTCTCTCTCTCTCTCTCTCTCTCTCTCTCTCTCTCTCTCTCTCTCTCCCACCCCCCACTCACCACCCACCCCCACCCGCCACTCTCTCTCTCTCTCTCTCTCTCTCTCTCTCTCTCTCTCTCTCTCTCTCTCTCTCTCTCTCTCTCTCTAACACACACACACACACACACACACACACACACACACACACACACACACACACACACACACACACACTCGACACCCCACCAACCCATGACCTCTCCCTCTTGCTCCCACCCCAGCCCAGCTCCCTATACTAAGGCTATACACACACCTGTGTTATAGTCCAGGTCGCCCCCAGGTGCTGTCCAGGCAAGGACAATGGACTGGTCAGCCTGGGACGTACGCATCACTCTCAGGTCGATGATTCTGACCGGCGCCAGAACGTCTTGGGACAGGAAGGTTGCTCGACCGGATCTGACGTCAGCAGGAGAGCTGCCCACTAACCGGAAAGAGCCTGCTGTAGTGGCGCGCGTCAGCGGTGACGTCAAAGGCTGGCTGACTTTCTGACCCGGATCTACAACGAAACAGTAATGGATTAACTTTATTTATCTTTGAGTGTAAAGTGCCAACCAAACGGACTTGAAAAGATTGTTGATTAGCTTTAAAGTGACATTAAAAAAAGTTATGGTCTCCTTTTTACCTTTGAGTTTTAAAGTTTTGATCTAAAAAGGAATCTCCCGTTTTTTTCATTTTGAGTTGAACTAACAAATTATCGGCGGACTGTGGATTTGCAGGAGGTTTTCTTTGTCTTTCTGTTGGAATCAAAGAGCAGGAGCGTCTTGAGAAATAACTTCATGTCTGCAGGCGTTGTTCCATTCTCTCAAACAGCCAGATTTCAGTCGTAATGCTTAGTGTCATATTTTAACCACAGACCACCTTAGCAATAACTATACCAAAATACGCCTTTGTATTAAACTGAAACACCGGAAACAGCAGCGGAGCATCTCGTCCACAATGCCAAATGCATCAGACACAATATATAAAAACCGCTGGCGCTGAACCTCCAGGTTTTGGCATTTAAGAAAAGATTGGGTTCGAACCCGCAACCTCTCGAGAAAAGAGGGGAAAAACACACATAAAAACACAACAAAACTACAACCTCTCGAAAAAAGAGAAGAAAAAAAAAGTTTCAGCGCAGAATCAAACCTGGTCATGCATGACCAAGAGTCGAACGCTCTACCAGCTGAGCCATTAGAGAATTGCAATGACGGAGTATTTGTAAAGCATGTAAATCCATTTCTAAGCTATCGGCCCAGGAACAATCAACCATATATTTTAAACATGATGGATAGGTTCAGGAAGCTCCTATTATGACATGCTTTGCTTTCCTTTGGCATGTCATAGACGCTGAATTAACACTCACACAGTCACACAGAGGAGGAAGTGTATTATAGATGTTCAACCCAGACATGTGCATTCGTACTCATTCAGTGATTCACGCACACACCGTGTGTGGTTACCGTGGTTACGTTGTGTTTTCTTCGCGTAGACACTGATCTATATCTAAATACGTGGAGTAGATAGAAAAAAATGGCTAGCAAGAAAAAAGAGAGAAAGTCAAGGGCAAAAAACTTCAGTGAAACCGAAATGAGTGTGTTGGTCCTGAAATGCGCCGCTTACATAAAATCTAAGCGCAAGAAGGACTTGCCTGACGACGTCATTCTTTCGGTTGCTGTGCCTTTGAATAATTCTGGGTTCGACTGATTTCTTTATGGATCTCGTCGGTGATGGCCAAGATTTCCTTTCGATGGAATCGAATCTTTCTGAACACCTCTTCATCATTAAATACTTCTAACGGGTGCCTTCGGTCTCGGAATACTCGGTTTTTCCTTAACAGATTGTCATGAATTCGTTTCTTAAGCACAATCGCTGCCATCTTGCCTCTCTCGATAACCCCGGTTTATCTATTTATCTTGCCGACTTCGGGAGAATAGTTTAACACTCTGCTTTGACGCGAGTTTAGGGCTAAATCGCCGTCATGAATAGGAGAATTTAAACCGAAGTCAAGATAAATCGGGGATAGGAGATAAATCGAGTGTTAAAAAGATAAATCGCCGTCGTGAATACGGGCCAAGAACAATAAAAATACAGCCAGAGAACTACCAGAATCGGCGATAGGCCCTGGACGCCTAAGCAAGCCGAAGAATTCTATTCTATTCTATTCTATTCACCCTCCTTCAAAAATCTCCTCGCAAATGACGTCACGTTATTCGACGTCAAATGATGACGTCACAGATTTTGCAAAATGGAGTCTGTTGAATCGTTTTCATTGAAACACCAAAATGTAAAAAAGTCACTTTCTTTTCAAACCTCGATTCTGAAAATTTGATAATATTGAATCGGACCTAACTTCCAGTCAGTGTGCAAAATCTCAAGGAAATCCGTCCAGTAGTTTTTGAGATATAAGCCGTGGAGACGGGACAGACACACAGACACACACACAGACAGATAAAGTCTGTAGGACCTCCAGTAAACCTGGAGGGATAATCTTTGACGTTATTCACGCAGCGGCCATTTTGAAATCGAAAACGAGACTCTGTTGCAAATTTATTTGATGGCGTCCAGCGTCTATGGCGAAACCGAAGGCGAAGGCTTCATCATCACATAGACACTGATGTGTTCCTTATTGCGAGAACAATGATCGACATGACGAGAACGCCAGACTGTCCTTTTTCACATTCCCCACAGACAAGAAGCAGAAGAAACTATGGATCTGGAAGATTCGGCTTGATCCTGGCAAAAAATTCAAGGCAACAAGAGCTTAGTTTTAGGTCTTGTAAAAGCAAAAAAAAGTTAAATCATCTAACCAAAACATTCAAGATCCTCATTAAAAACACTATATTTGTCATATCTTTTCATTAACTCAACTACACTTCTTACGAAATAAAGTCATTTCTACAACTTGAGATACGAATAAAAGCGACTTAAGGCTTCAGATAGTGCCTCACGAGGAGCAGCGCACATGTTTGTGATGTAAAACGTGACCTTCATTACAGTATTACACTACGAGTGATCTTATCCGATACCAGTTGATGTTTTACCCCTCTGCTAAGATTATAATACAACTCATTCGAATTTTACATGAAACATTTAGTTATCTCGATCGTCTGCTGGCGTAGTGGCTACGGTTCGATCGTGTTCGTCTGCTTGGTTCGTAGTGTTGATCATTATGAATGGTGTTTCTTGAAATAAGGTCAGTAAGCCTATATGTTAATTTATAACGCTAATATAACCCTGGGCTGTCTTAATTTATCAAAGCTGTATGTTGATTGCGTCAATAGGTCGTGAAATACATTTTACAAATCCAAGCTTCTCGTACTTCTATTTATAGCTGACGCGCGGACCTCAGCGGCACCAGGATAGATTATAAATACATTGTTGTCCTCGAACCTGCCTGCTGTTGACATCGTGTACAATGCTAGTATTGTCTGATGCTATGAAATACGTTCACCAGTAAAAGGTCCAACACATGGAGAGAGACAGACACAGACCTACACACCACAACACATGGAGACAGTCACAGACCTACACACCACAAAACACATGGAGACAGACAGTCACAGACCTACACACCATCTTTGAAGTGCTGCAAGAACAAAACAAAACAAACGAAATGTTTTCCCCCCTTTTTATTATCGATTCACTGCCATTAGGCCAAGCCAACAGACTACCAGTACCAAGTTGTTGCGCTTAAGTCAGGACAGACAGAACGAACGAACGAACTTTATTTTATAAGGGTAGTGAATTAGGCAGTATTGCCTTTCTTACTTACATTCAGCCCTTGAGGCAAAATATTCAAATGTGGTAAGAGAGAGAGAGAGAGAGAGAGAGAGAGAGAGAGAGAGAGAGAGAGACAGAGAGACAGAGAGAGACAGAGAGAGAGAGAGAGACAGAGAGAGACAGAGAGAGAGACAGAGAGAGAGAGAGAGTGAGAGAGAGAGGGGGGGAGGGGAGCTGGGAAAAGGGGAGGAAGGGAAGAGAGAATGAGAGTAAGAGGGTGAGTGGGAGAGAGATCGAGAGAGAGAGAGAGAGAGAGAGAGAGAGAGACAGACAGAGAGAGAGAGACAGAGAAACAGAGAGACAGAGAGAGAGAGAGAGACAGAGAGAGAGTGAGAGTAGCCATAAGTACTGATCAAAAGATCAGATAAAGGCCTCGCAGCCTAAGACATCTGAGGACATATCTATCTAACTAAATTAATTCTCCTATAAACTGTCCTCGCAAATGACGTCACGTTATTGATGACGTCGCACATGTTGGAATTTCGCCATTCCTCCCCAGGTGTTTCGAAATTCTTCTGGCATATAGGATCGAAAATCTCCTCGCAAATGACGTCACTTTATTCGACGTCAAATGATAACGTCACAGATTTTGCAAAATGGAGTCTGTTGAATCGTTTTCATTAAAACACCAAAATGTAAAAAAGTCACTTTCGTTTCAAACCTCGATTCTGAAAATTTGATAATATTGAATCGGACCTAACTTCCAGTCAGTGTGCAAAATCTCAAGGAAATCCGTCCAGTAGTTTTTGAGATATAAGCCGTGGAGACGGGACAGACACACAGACACACACACAGACAGATAAAAACCGCTGGCGCTGAACCTCCAGGTTTTGGCATATTAAAAAAAAATGTAAAAAAAGATCGGGTTCGACCCCGCAGTCTCTCGAGAAAAGAGGGGGAAAACACACCCACACACATAAAAACACTAAAAACCCAGGTCGGGTTCGAACCCACAACCTCTCGAAAAAAGAGAAGAAAAAAAAGTTTCAGCGCAGAATCAAACCTGGTCATGCATGACCAAAAGACGAACGCTCTACCAGCTGAGCCATTAGAGAATTGCTATGATGGAGTGTTTGTAAAGCATGTAAATCCATTTCTAAGCTATTGGCCCAGGAACAATCGACCATATATTTAAAACACGATGGATAGGTTCAGGAAAGCTCCTATTATGACATGTTTTGTTTTCCTTTGGCACGTCATAGACGCTGAATTAACACTCACACAGTCACACAGAGGAGGAAGTGTATTATACTTTATAGATGTTCACACCAGACATGTGCATGTGTGGTACTGCTACCGAGTAACCGTCGTTCTACAAGCAACGAGTCAATCCTGATAACACGATGCATAACTGGTAGGTTTTTAGGCTAGATTTGCTTTGAAAAGTTGCAGAAAATCTTATGGTGGTTACAATCTGAAGGTATAACAAGTTTTGACAAGGAAAAAATCAAGCAACTATAACCATTCTGACCGTTGTCAGCCATGTTTGCAGAAGCTCCTAATCTCGCTGGAAACAAGATTTCATACTCTTGTCGTGGAACCAAACGACGAAAATATTGACCTGATTTTTCAATACAAACACTGTATTCATTTTGTTGTTTAGACTGCAAGTGTAACTTTTCTGACTTGCGTTCCACTCAACACATTTTTGACCTAGTGGACATGTACTCGATTAATTGACTCGATTAAATTGAACTGATGTATTTGATATACATTTGTATTAATCCTGAAAAATTAGGAAATCATACTTCATTCATTCGAGCATTAGTCTTGACAGCATTCAGCGGACGAAGTAAACATCAATCTACTTCAACCATAACGTAAGTGCGAGTTGCAGACGAAACTATCACCGTCACATGACACGGTGACGCCGAATGTCAAATCACTGCTATCTTACGGTCGAAATAATCGGAGAAAGTCTGAATAATCTGAGAAAGAAAATCGAATTGGTTTATTATGTGTATGAATACGAGTTTTTTTAATCGACTTCGGTCAATTTCGCGCTGCCTTGCAGTGATGATTTGAATACGAAGCAGTCGTCTGCAAGGCAAAAACGATCTCGAAGCCAGCGAAGCCGAAGTTTCGACCATGAATGGAAAAATCGTATTACGACCGTCAACCACTTTCTCTTCAAACCTCGATTCTGAAAATTTGATACATTCAATCGGACCTAACTTTCAGTTAGTGTGCAAAATCTCAAGGAAATCCGTCCAGTAGTTTTTGAGATATAAGCCGTGGAGTCGGGACAGGCAGACAGACAGACAGACAGACAGACAGACACACACACACACACACACACACACACACACACACACACACACACACACACACACACACACACACACACAGACAGATAAAGTCTGTAGGACCTCCAGTAAACCATGAGGGATAATTCTTTCTCCTTTACCAGTGTTCTCAAATTCAGTGTTCGTCATTAAACAGCTTCAAAAAAAGAATTGACACGATGTTCAAAGACTACATGTACTGTGATGATGTTGGCCACCCGCTGCTGTTGCCACGTATACCACTCTCTGCCACTCATAAGCCACCGGAAGAAAAGTATAGAGAATAGACACGATCTTTTAAGATCGTTAGAACTAGGGTAGTAAAAAGTGAGAGTAGCCATAAGTACTGATCAAAAGATCAGATAAAGGCCTCGCGGCCTAAGACATCTGAGGACATACTAGGCCTGGTAAAAGACCAGCTAGTATCCATAAGAACAATAAAAATACAGCCAGAGAACTACCAGAATCGGCGATAGGCCCTGGACGCCTAAGCAAGCCGAAGAATTCTATTCTATTCTATTCTATTCACCCTCCTTCAAAAATCTCCTCGCAAATGACGTCACGTTATACGACGTCAAATGATGACGTCACAGATTTTGCAAAATGGAGTCTGTTGAATCGTTTTGAATGAAACACCAAAATGTAAAAAAGTCACTTTCTTTTCAAACCTCGATTCTGAAAATTTGATAATATTGAATGGGACCTAACTTCCAGTCAGTGTGCAAAATCTCAAGGAAATCCGTCCAGTAGTTTTTGAGATATAGGCCGTGGAGACGGGACAGACACACACACACAGACAGACTAATAAAGTCTGTAGGACCTCCAGTAAACCTGGAGGGATAAAGTCTGTAGGACCTCCAGTAAACCTGGAGGGATAAAACGGAGTCTCTAGGGATGGTCACTATCTTTGTAGAAACTGGACCTCACGAGCATACTATTAGTATTACAACCCTTGCAGAATAATACCATTCCTCAGTCACCGGCTAGCTAAAAGACCACACAAAGTAGATTGAACGGTGAGTGCACTCTAATCAAGAAGTACAACGTGGAGTCTCTTCTGGCGCTCACCTTTCTCCGTGGACACCACACACCACGAACGCACTGTCAGCTTTGACGATACAGTTTCAACAAAACGTTGAGTGCGTTCGCATTACATGCGTCACAGCCTTGTCCATGCGCACCCGACATCGCAGATACATCGGAACCTTACTTTTGATATATTGCATCCATGCATCTCTTAACGATCAGCTACAACTGCACAACCCACATGTTTACAGTGCTAGGAGTTCTGATCCAAGAACCCCTCATAGGTTAAGGCTAAGAACAGACACACCACGTCTCCCATAGCGATTCGTAAAAGGCGAATACATTGAGATATCGTGACTTGGCAAGTTCTTCCTCTAGCCAGCATGAGTGCTTTTCGTGACCAACGGCATTATGTATCCTGCAAAGGCTGATAGGCCATAAAATCTCATTCATTCATTCGATCATTCATTCATTTATCAGTTCGTTTGACCATTTATTCGTTCATTTATTCTCATTTTGTTACAAGACAGGGTTCTGATCCTTATTAATTAAGAGGGTGTCTAGGGGAAACGCACTGCTATCTTGTAACATTCACTCACCTTTCTCGCTGTCAAGAATGGACAGGACAACAGAGAAGATGAGAGCAGACATCAAATATCAAATGACTTTAATATTGCTTGAAAAGATGTGCAATGGGTGTTAAGTCAACGTGCATGAATAATACTTATTTAATTAATCCTAAGTTAGCCAGCCAGCCTGTAATATAGAGGTAGAACTTTTCTTGAAAGGAGAGTTCACATGAGTCCGCTGTGAAAGAATGCTGAATGGGTCAGAGCTGGTGATGCTCATGGTCGTCCTTGAAGGGTGATGTTTTTTCGTATTTTCGGCGCTGGGGGGGTGACGACTGGTCCAAGGGAGCGTTGGAACTGCATCATCTCCCCTCGCGTCCTACCTGGTGGGGGTCTGGCAGGGGGGGGGGGGGGGGGGTAGGGAACGGCCATCCATGCTTGTGGCTGTTTAGCGCACCCGCTTCTTTCTCCCAGAGGGCTGGTGCTGGGGGTCATTAGGAGAGGCCAGCACACTCGGAGCTGAAGGCGATGAGAGGTGGAGGGCAGATGTCACACGTCCTTCCTCCCATACCGGCCTTGGCCTTGCCATGATGATTCCACTCAGGGCTCGGAGCAGGAGAGCAAAGAATGCCAGCCGCAGTCAGTAGACTGCCCACTTTTTTATTCTCTCCCCCACATCTCCATTCACAGTCTCAGGGCATCACTTCCTCTAAACCAATAGGAAAAAAAAGAAATTGGCGTGTGCTGAGGCCAGCACATTTTACCCGCTCTAACTTAAAAGTTGGCCAATTACGTTGAACGTCTAAACATACTGGAAGCTTGGCGCCTTAACTTGAAATTGTTCACTGTTTCATCACAAGGCTTCACCACAGCAAACTACTTTCAAAGCATGGCTGGCTTTCTAACACTACATTTATTTGAGGCCTGGCTGGCTCCTACATTCTTAAGTGCTCATTATTTAACACATGCATAAACATGCGACTCATAACAGTACTAGTATGATACTTCATCATCACACAGAAAATAGGGAGAAAGGATCATTTTAATGTACACACCAGTAAATCTGTCACCTTGCTTCCACTTGTGTACAATTCTTAATAATGTGGAAGGGACGTACCGTCACACATTTATTTATCAATGCATGCACGCGTGCATTCATTCATTCGTTTTAAGACGAGACTCACCCACGAAGGCAAAGGCACGGCCGGCATGGACGCCCACATGAGCGCCCAGAGAGACGAAGGCTGACCCCGCCTCTCCCAGCACCTCCACCCTGACGCTGTAGAGCCCTGGGCCCGAGACCTGCGTGAGGTAACGCGAGTACACGCCATCCCCTCTGCGCACGTCCGCTCCTGTGACGGGACACAATGAAAAGATATGGTGCGAAACGTTTGCTGGCTCCAGTTTTGTGAACCACAGAGTGTACACAGGGGAAGATGAAAAACTCTTTATGTCATTTTATTGTGTATTAAAAAATGTTCGTACGTGGGTACACCCTTACGCTTAAGTAAAACTTCCTGTAAATGAGAAGTAGATGCACAATAGTGTGGTGGATGTCCTCGTCACTATCAGCATTATGACATATTCAGCAACAGTAGCGGCAGCAGTAGCAGCAAAAGTAGCAGCAGCAACAACAATAGCAACTACAACAGCAGCAGCATGAAGAACACTTTCAACAACTGCTGTTGCTACAGCAGTAGATGCTTTCTG
>JAWQFJ010016262.1:97500-102500 GCA_034096865.1 Theodoxus fluviatilis | reverse complement strand
CTCTCTCTCTCTCTCTCTCTCTCTCTCTCTCTCTCTCTCTCTCTCTCTCTCTCTCTCTCTCTCTTTCACTAACGGGACGTAGAGGTGCGGACAGTGTTCCTCCAGCCATCAATGTAAGTCTGGAGAATTTTCTATACGCTGTGGACTACGTATGTGTTATTTCATTTGAGATTTCATTTATAAGTTAGGAGTTGTGAAACTTGTCAGACACTGACGCTCTCGGATGTGGCTTGTTGGGCATAGCAGCGCGAGCGTGTGATCAAGTTTTGAGTGAACGGCTCATTCACAGGACTCGGTGTTACCCCAGCCATCGATTGCAACAGTAAATGTCAGTCTGGTGAATTCTTCGACATTATTGAGTCCGCGCAGTGACTTTAGTCTTGTGCCGACATTGTGAGAGTGCTCTTCTGAACTCACTAGTGACCAATATTTGGACTATCACAATGGGGGTGACAAATGAGGTATAATGAGTGAGAATCGGAGTGTTTGCTGGGGGAAGGGCGCGTGCAAAGATGCAAGGTGTGCAACGCCTTCATTTTTCGAAGACCATGTATGCGTTTGCTGTGCTCACCATACTCCTACGTATCGCTGGGATTGAACCTAAATCCGGACCGACCACAACTGACGAACTGAAAGAGCAAATGGATCTACACCTGGCCACGCTCAAGAAAGAAATGGGAGAAGTGAAAGCCGATATACGCTTTGTCTGGACGGAGGTCGATGAGGTGAAGAACGCAGGTAAGTAAACTGCAAGAAACATGCAATGATCTGAAGAGGTCAAATGAAGACATTCGACAGAGAGTAGGTGAAATGGGTGAAATGGAAGAGAGGTGAAATGGAAGAGAGGTGAAATGGAAGAGAGGTGAAATGGAAGAGAGGTGAAATGGAAGAGAGGTGAAATGGAAGAGAGGTGAAATGGAAGAGAGGTGAAATGGAAGAGAGGTGAAATGGAAGAGAGGTTGGAGAATCTGGAAATGCAGCAGGAAACAGATCACGACACCGTAGATGCTCTGTTTCGTGAAAACGACAGATTGAAGACAGTTGTGAATGGATTAGAGAGGGAAATCGATGAACTTGCATCACGGTCCAGGAGAGATAATCTCAGATTTTTTAAATAAGTGAAGAAGGACATTAATCCCATGATCAGTGTGTAGCGAGTGTTGTGGGCATGCTGAACCGGTTTTTCACGTTCAAGACTCAGTTCTAACGTAGCTTTGACAAGTTTAGCAATGAAAGGGAAGTCGGCCACCATACAAGCTATTAGACCATTGTAAAGACTGGGATGTACATCTCCAAAAGTGGCGTTTAAGATATTTGATGCCCAGATACAACCAGTAATACTGTACGGTTCACAAATCTGGGGAATGACTTAATGTGACGATATAGAGAAAATCCATACGTACATGTTTAAAAGTTTCTTGGGTGTGACCATACGAACACCAAATAATGATTTATGGCGACACTGGCCGATACCCAATGTACATTAATGCTAATATAAGATGTGTAAGATACTGGATGAAAATAATGAAAATGACGATGAAAGGTACCCTAAAAAAGTATTCGGATGATGATGATGATCGAAACGAAAGATTGTTGCGCACGAAAAGTAAAGAACTTTTTGTTTAGGTATGGTTTTGAAGATGTGTGGATTCATCAAGGTGATCCAAACGAGCATGCTTTTTTAAAGATCTCAAGGCACGTCTCGTACAACTGTTTACTGAGCAATGGAATTATGACTTGCTCGAGAAGATTCGATTCTCTGTGTTCAAAGTATTCAAAAGAAATCATGGTCTGGAGCAGTATCTGTACAATCTCGACAAGCCGATCTTTAGGAACATCTACGTTCGATTTCGGTTTGGAATAAGTGATAGGCACCAATTTATCGAGCTAGAAGAATTGATGGTTCAACCAGAAAAAATAATGGTTTTATCAGAAAAACTAATATTTGTAACAGAAAATAATTTATTCACCAGAAAATAAATTGATCACCAGAAAAACAACTGATTTACCAGAAAACAACTGATTTACCAGAATTAAAATTAAACTTGCAGAAGAAAAAATAATTAGCAGAAAAATATATGCTTTTTGCAGAACGTTAGATGCTTTTTGTAGAACATTAGATACATTTTACTAGAAAAATAAATTATTGTTACCTGTGTTCAGTTTTACACACCTCAGTATGTCTGGACCACACATTCATCCCAACTCAAGCATATACTCACTCACTGTTCACATCAAATTGAATGGAGTCTTATTCAGTCCCTATTCACATCAATTTGAATGGAGTCTTACTCAGTCAGTTTTCCGCCATTGCCCATGGTGTGAGCCTTGTCACATCAGACAAAGTCACATTTGCCCCGACTCACCTCATCTCTGATGCTGCTCCTGCAATCAAGAATGGGTTTGCCTTGGCCTTCGGTACTGCACCAGAAAAGACCATAATGTGCTGGGCACATGTTGTGATGAACATGGATAAGAAGCTACACCTGATCAAGGACAAGAAAATACGCACAGAAGTTCAAAATGACATCATTCAGCTCCAGTTATGTCTCAATGAAGACGCCTTCTTGCATGCTTCGAGTTTGCTTCTGCAAAAATGGGAATCACCTGACCATGATACGCCGTCTTTCTTGGACTACTCCTGGGGCTCCTGGATTGACGATAACAACACATGGTATGAGGGATACGCTCCTGGGCATCCTTCCACCAACAATGGATTGGAGGCCATCAATCAGACCATCAAACGGCAAAACACATTCCGTGAACGCCTACAACTGTCCCGTTTTTTGACTGTGGCGGAAGACGACATGCTACTGAACTGGTCACGGGAGCGGGCCCACACTCAGCAAGCCCGCAAGTCTGTTTCCAAGAAACCAGAGAGATCACTGGAGGCGTGGACGGCTGCCTTCCAATGGGCATCCTCTTCAGCTAAATCACTGAAAACGAGTCATGTCTTTGTTGAGTCTGATGAAGGGCAGCCCGACCTCAAAGAAGCACTCAAAGAACAGCTGAAACAGTTCGAAACAGCTTCATGGGCCACATTTGAAGCCTACAAGCGAAGTCGCAATACGGTGTGGAAACTGCAGATTTGTGAGGCTGACGGAGTCTGTAGAATTTTGGATTGTAACTGCCCACGGCACATGAAGTCCAACATCTGCAAGTATTCCCTTGGAATGGAGATCCGGATGAGGATCTCAGAAGCGGCCTAATCAATTCCTTTGGGGCAAAAAAGGAAACGGGGACGCCCAAAACAAGCGAACCCAGCCCTGTTGCTCCAGTAAAAAGCATGTCTTAAAAAAGCAACAACAACAAACAAATAAACAAACAAAACAAAGAAGGCTGAAGTGTTCAACTATCCATTTAAATGTTCTTATTTTCATCTATTTTGTGGTAAAAATGTAAATAAAAAATGCTAAATGTCAAGCAAATTCATTTCGATTTTCTGATTTTAATCTATTTTTGTGGTAATCCATTTGTTTCTGATGAACAATTTTGTGGTAAAACCATTATATTTTCTGAGAAAACCATTTATTCTTCTGGCAAATGCATTTATTCTTCTGGTAAATGTATTTCTTTTTCTGCTAAAATAAATTATTTTTCTGATTTCTGTTTTCTGGCTGAATCATTTATTTTTCTGGTAAAACCATCTTTTTTCTGTACCAATAATAATATCCGTAAGTGATATATATGTCCATCGATATCGATACCGAGAATCCGTCACACTTTTATGTCCAAGTTGCTGTGAAAATGAAGAGGAAATACATTTCCTGTTCACATGTCCAGCTTATGAAGACTTAAGGATCCAATACAAAAGTTCTGCTTCGGGTTGTCTGTGCATGATGGATTAACTCGATGCTTCACAAATTGACAAAAACATGTGTAGATCTGTGAGCACTTACTTATAGCATGCATTTACAGAAGACAGATAGCCACGCAAATGAGAGAAGTTGATGAATGACGTGTATTCTGAATTCCTTGTACCGAGCGGAAGGCCTATACAATAAAATTCGTTCGTTCGCTCTCTCTCTCTCTCTCTCTCTCTCTCTCTCTCTCTCTCTCTCTCTCTCTCTCTCTCTCTCTCTCAATTCGAACTAGGTGACAACTACCTAGCAGGGGAGAAAATAAATCAAGGCTACACATTCCAGCATTCTTTAACGCTATATTTTGACATGTTGACGTTATACCCGTCATCCTTGACTGCCCGTAACTCCCTATCAAAGGCCATAAGGTATTAAGCCATACATCGTTTTCATTGAAATTCAAAGACCTTTATAGTAGTACCGATGTCTCAAAACGTCCAAAATGTCATACAATATTCATCGTGGTGCAGGGTGACAAATGATTCAACAGATATTTCAGCCCATTGCACACGAGGCAAAATGTCATACAATATTCATCTTGTGGTGCAGGGTGACAAATGATTCAACAGATATTTCAGCCCATTGCACACGAGGCAAAATGTCATACAAAATTCATCTTGTGGTGCAGGGTGACAAATGATTCAACAGATATTTCAGCCCATTGCACACGAGGCGAAGAAGCAAAGAAGCAGCAAGCGGATCGTGTGTGCGTCAAAGAAAAACTCGCTGCCTCAAATAGAGAGCCGTCTATGTGCCGGCGTCAAAGCAGCGACGCAACCATCAACCAACCAATCAGGATCTCCGGGGAGAAACACTAATTGCATGACAGTAGTCGCGTAGTATCATGTATCCGAGCAGGATCAACTCGTGAAAAAGAGGTTTGTCGTGTCGAGAAGCAAAGAAACATTGTCGCCTTTTCGACTCATGTGGAGCGGGCTATAGGACAGGCTATAGGACAAGTCGCCACTGCGAATCACGCAACATGTTTACCGCGGCTGCTGCTAGAAGCCCTGCCCCAAGACTCGTGTCGCCCCCAGAGCTTCGAGGCAGCGCGTCGCGGAGGCGTATCCTGTCCCCATCTTGCTGGACAGGGGTCAGTGGTGCCAACACCTGGGCCCTGCTGGCAAACTGGACCACGCC
>JAWQFJ010016262.1:65000-92500 GCA_034096865.1 Theodoxus fluviatilis | reverse complement strand
CTTTGACGCTGGTAAATAGACTGCTGGCTACTTGAGGGACCGACTATCCTTTGACGCTGGTAAATAGACTGCTGGCTACTTGAGGGACCGACTATCCTCTGACACTGGTAAATAGACTGCTGGCTATTTGAGGGACCGACTTTCCTTTGACGCTGGTAAATAGACTGCTGGCTACTTGAGGGACCGACTGTCCTTTGACGCTGGTAAATAGACTGCTGGCTACTTGAGGGACCGACAGTCCTCTGACGCTGGTTAATAGACTGCTGGCTGCTTGAGGGACCGACTGTCCTCTGACGCTGGTAAATAAATTGCTGGCTTCTTGAGGGACCGACTTTCCTTTGACGCTAGTTAATAGACTGCTGGCTGCTTGAGGGACCGACTTTCCTTTGACGCTGGTAAATAGACTGCTGGCTACTTGAGGGACCGACTGTCCTCTGACGCTGGTAAATAGACTGCTGGCTTCTTGAGGGACCGACTTTCCTTTGACGCTGGTAAATAGATTGCTGGCTTCTTGAGGGACCGACTTTCCTTTGACGCTGGTAAATAAATTGCTGGCTGCTCGAGGGACCGACTGTCCTCTGACGCTGGTAAATAGACTGCTGGCTACTTGAGGGACCGACTTTCCTCTGACACTGGTAAATAGACTGCTGTCTATTTGAGGGACCGACTGTCCTCTGACGCTGGTAAATAGACTGCTGGCTACTTGAGGGACCGACTATCCTCTGACGCTGGTTAATAGATTGCTGGCTTCTTGAGGGACCGACTATCCTCTGACACTGGTAAATAGACTGCTGTCTATTTGAGGGACCGACTTTCCTCTGACGCTGGTAAGTAGACTGCTGGCTACTTGAGGGACCGACTATCCTCTGACGCTGGTTAATAGATTGCTGGCTTCTTGAGGGACCGACGTTCCTCTTACACTGGTAAATAGACTGCTGGCTGCTCGAGGGACCGACTTTCCTTTGACGCTGGTTAATAGATTGCTGGCTTCTTGAGGGACCGACGTTCCTCTTACACTGGTAAATAGACTGCTGGCTGCTCGAGGGACCGACTTTCCTTTGACGCTGGTTAATAGATTGCTGGCTTCTTGAGGGACCGACTATCCTCTGACACTGGTAAATAGATTGCTGGCTTCTTGAGGGACCGACTATCCTCTGACGCTGGTTAATAGATTGCTGGCTTCTTGAGGGACCGACTATCCTCTGACGCTGGTAAGTAGATTGCTGTCTATTTGAGGGACCGACTTTCCTCTGACGCTGGTTAATAGACTGCTGTCTATTTGAGGGACCGACTGTCCTCTGACGCTGGTAAATAGACTGCTGGCTGCTTGAGGGACCGACTGTCCTTTGACGCTGGTAAATAGATTGCTGGCTGCTTGAGGGACCGACTGTCCTCTGACGCTGGTAAATAGACTGCTGGCTGCTTGAGGGACCGACTGTCCTCTGACACTGGTAAATAGATTGCTGGCTTCTTGAGGGACCGACTATCCTCTGACGCTGGTTAATAGATTGCTGGCTTCTTGAGGGACCGACTATCCTCTGACGCTGGTAAGTAGATTGCTGTCTATTTGAGGGACCGACTTTCCTCTGACGCTGGTTAATAGACTGCTGTCTATTTGAGGGACCGACATTCCTCTGACGCTGGTAAATAGACTGCTGGCTGCTTGAGGGACCGACTTTCCTCTGACGCTGGTAAGTAGACTGCTGGCTGCTTGAGGGACCGACTTTCCTCTGACGCTGGTAAATAGACTGCTGGCTGCTTGAGGGACCGACTGTCCTCTGACGCTGGTAAGTAGACTGCTGGCTGCTTGAGGGACCGACTTTCCTCTGACGCTGGTAAATAGACTGCTGGCTGCTTGAGGGACCGACTGTCCTCTGACGCTGGTAAATAGACTGCTGGCTACTCGAGGGACCGACTATCCTCTGACGCTGGTAAGTAGACTGCTGTCTATTTGAGGGGCCGACTTTCCTCTGACGCTGGTTAATAGACTGCTGTCTATTTGAGGGACCGACTGTCCTCTGACGCTGGTAAATAGACTGCTGGTTGCTTGAGGGACCGACTGTCCTCTGACGCTGGTAAATAAACTGCTGGCTGCTTGAGGGACCGACTTTCCTTTGACGCTGGTAAATAGACTGCTGGCTGCTTGAGGGACCGACTTTCCTTTGACGCTGGTTAATAGACTGCTGGCTGCTTGAGGGACCGACTTTCCTTTGACGCTGGTAAATAGACTGCTGGCTACTTGAGGGACCGACTGTCCTCTGACGCTGGTAAATAGACTGCTGGCTGCTCGAGGGACCGACTGTCCTTTGACGCTGGTAAATAGACTGCTGGCTACTCGAGGGACCGACTGTCCTCTGACGCTGGTAAATAGACTGCTGGCTGCTTGAGGGACCGACTATCCTCTGACGCTGGTAAATAGACTGCTGGCTACTTGAGGGACCGACTTTCCTCTGACGCTGGTTAATAGACTGCTGTCTATTTGAGGGACCGACTTTCCTCTGACGCTGGTTAATAGACTGCTGTCTATTTGAGGGACCGACTTTCCTTTGACGCTGGTTAATAGACTGCTGTCTATTTGAGGGACCGACTTTCCTCTGACGCTGGTTAATAGACTGCTGGCTGCTCGAGGGACCGACTTTCCTCTGACGCTGGTAAATATACTGCTGGCTACTTGAGGGACCGACTTTCCTTTGACGCACGAACAATCGACTCACTGCTGCCATGCTTCCTGAAGTCGTGTGCAATGGTCCGCGGTGAACAAGGTACACAGTAAACAAGGACTGGTTCAGGTACAGTTTTAGCAGAGAAGACGGCTTTCGTTTTGCTCTCCTGTCACATGACATTCCCGACATCTCTCCCCTCGTCACCCCAGCGTCCCTCCCCCCGTCACCCCAGCGTCCCTCCCCTTCCAACCTCTCAACCACCAACACCTTCTCAGCCCTTCCCCAAGTCAAAAATACTTGTAATGCAACCTGGAAACAGGTGTGCTTACGGATCGATATAGCACAGATGGCACTCAGTTAAAGGACACACTGTGGCCACGGAGACAGGAGGAGTGGGAGGGGGTTGGGGGTGGGTGGGTGGGGAGGAGTGGGTGGAAGGAGGAAGGGAAGCACGAGGGGAATCGAAACAGAAGGTGAAGGCGGGGTGGGTGGGAGGGGAGAAAAAAGAAATGACAGAAATGATGCCTAGAAGCGGCGGCGGTCTTATGTCACGGGTGAGGAACGTTCCTCTACTCTGAAGATTGCTCTACTACTGGTTTGTGTGTTTGTGTGCGTGCGTGTGTGTGTGTGTGTGTGTGTGTGTGCATGTGCGTGTGTGTGTGTGTGCGTGTGTGTGCATGTGCGTGTGTGTGTGCATGAGTGTGTGTGTGTGTGTATGCAAGCGTGCGCAAGCGTTTGTATGTGTGTATGTGTGTGTGTGCGCGCGCGCATGTGCGTGCGTGTGTGTGTATATGCGTGTGTACGTATGTGTGTATGTGCGTGCGTGTGCATATGTGCGTGCGCGCACGCGCTCTCGTGCGTGTGTGTGAGTGCCTCCTCATGTGTGTGTACATGTGTGTACGCCTGTGCGTGTGTCTGTGTGTAAGTGTTCCTCCGTGCTTCCCTTCAACGCCCTCGTTCACACATTCTACTTGATGAAGAATTTAAGACCGACACGTTGGCTGTTGCCGTCTGTCTTGGGAACGTTCACTACACCAAGTACAGATACCTACTTCAACACCTTTTGTTCCCGTTAAATCACTACGACGTCCCTGCGATCACTTGATCTACTGTCCATATTTACGATATAAGGTCCACTGTCATTCACGACAAATTTACATTTCAGCAAACTGGACGAATACCACTAATCAAACCTGAATTTGTAGTTACAAATTGAGTCTAGGAAACACAAGAAACACCAGAGGAAATCCTTCAGAAACAGATGGTGTCACCAAGGCAGTTGAAACTCTTGTAGCACGATGGATCTACTATTGTCGGTGTTAATTACTGTTCCGACACAGGAGGCTGTCGTAAAATATGGAAGCCTGCCTGCCACCCCTCGTGAACAAAGCAACAGCTGCGAGAAAAATTGGTGGAGCAGTTTGTTTAAATCGAACATGACAATAATACACAAGCTGTGTGTTTGACTGAACCCCTGGCGTGTTACACGAAATGTAGTATAACTGTGGTCGATTTTGTTTGTGCTCCAGGCTGTAAGTTTTTCTCCTTATATCGTTCCTCCTCTTCGGTGATTCTTAATTTTAAAAAAGAGGTCGCAATGCAGAAATATAAACTCCACTAGTTGTGGGGTTATCTTTCTAAATAATATATTCGGTCCGTAATTAATCTTTACACACGGAAGCACCAGATTTCAAGTGTGACTTACTCTGCCCTGTACATACACGTATATGCACAATGTTTTGTGTGGCGAATATACTTATTGATTTTTGCGCGTATAAAACTGCAGTGTGCGCTTGCATTCGTCGCACAAAACACAAGAACAACTAGTAAACCCTGCTGTCACCAATGATACATCCTTTTTCCAAGCACCCATTAATGGTTTTTCGAGATGATGTACCTACTGGAAAATGGGGAGGCTGTGGGAGCCTACGGGTGTCACTGGTCCTGGTCAGACAGAGCGGCTGCAACCTCGCCAGCGACATCTGGTGCCAGTTACATGAACAGCCAGATACAAGTGAGAGAGTTGGAGACGTCCGTACCCGTTACATGAACAGCCAGACATAAGTGAGAGAGTTAGAGACGTCTGTGCCAGTTACATGATCAGCCAGACACAAGTGAGAGAGTTAGAGACGTCTGTGCCAGTTACATGAACAGCCAGACATAAGTGAGAGAGTTATAGTCGTCTGTGCCAGCTACATGAACAGCCAGATACAAGAGAGTTGGAGACGTCTGTGCCAGTTACATGAACAGCCAGATACAAGTGAGAGAGCTAGAGACGTCCGTGCCCATTACAGGAACAGCGATATACAAGGGAGAGAGCTAGAGACATCTGATACCAGTTACATAAACAGCCAGATACAAGTGAGAGAGCTAGAGACATCTGATACCAGTTACATAAACAGCCAGATACAAGTGAGAGAGCTAGAGACATCTGGTGCCAGTTACATGAACAGTCAGATACAAGTGAGAGAGCTAGAGACATCTGGTGCCAGTTACATGAAGAGCCAGATACAAGTTAGAGAGCTAGAAATGCCTGTGCCAGTTACATGAACAGCCAGATGCAAGTGAGAGAGCTAGAGACGCCCGTACCCGTTACATGAACAGTCAGATACAAGTGAGAGAGTTAGAGACATCTGGTGCCAGTTACATGAACAACCAGACACAAGTTAGAGAGCTAGAGACGTCTGTGCCAGTTACATGAACAGCCAGATACGAGTGAGAGAATTAGAGACATCTAGTGCCAGTTACATAAACAGTCAGATACAAGTGAGAGAGCTAGAGACGTCTGTGCCAGTTACATGAACAGCCAGACACAAGTGAGAGAGTTAGATACATCTAGTGCCAGTTACATGAACAAGTGAGAGAATTAGAGACGTCTGAACCAGTTACATGAACAGCCAGACATAAGTGAGAGAGTTATAGACGTCTGTACCAGTTACATGAACAGCCAGACATAAGTGAGAGAGTTATAGACGTCTGTACCAGTTACATGAACAGCCAGACATAAGTGAGAGAATTAGAGACGTCTGTGCCACTTACATGAAAAGCCAGACACAAGTGAGAGAGTTAGAGACGTCTGTGCCAGTTACATGAACAGCCAGACATAAGTGAGAGAGTTAGAGACGTCTGTGCCAGCTACATGAACAGCCAGATACAAGAGAGTTGGAGACGTCTGTGCCAGTTACATGAACAGCCAGACATAAGTGAGAGAGTTAGAGACGTCTGTGCCAGCTACATGAACAGCCAGATACAAGTGAGAGAGTTAGAGACGTCTGTGCCAGTTACATGAACAACAAGATACAAGTGAGCGAATTAGAGTGGTCTGTGCCAGTTACATGAACAGCCAGATACGAGTGAGAGAGTTGAGACGTCTTTGCCAGTTACATGAACAGCCAGACACAAGTGAGAGAGCTACAGTCGTCTGTGCCAGTTACATGAAAGTCAGACACAAGTGAGAGAGCTACAGACGTCTGTGCCAGTTACATGAAGAGCCACATACAAGTGAGAGAGCTAGAGACGTCTGTGCTAGTTACATGAACATCTAGACACAAGTGAGAGAGTTAGAGACGTCTGTGCTACTGACATGAAGAGCCAGACACAAGTGAGAGAACTAGAGAAATAAAACAACCACATTGAAAACAGTCGTTTTATTTCATTCAGCCATGGAGTTTTCCGTCAGCCTCACCCATTCAGCCACGGCAAAACGCTAAGGGCATCGTCTGCAAAGCATTGTTTTAAATGGCGGTTTGACCATGGAGTCAGAGAGGGTATTTCATTTATTAAAATCATTCCTTGCACCAGTATTGACGTCTAGAAAACTCTATCTCCTCTTACACACACACACACACATACACACACATATGCACACGCGCGCATGCACGTACATACACACACACACACACATATATATATATATATATATATATATATATATATATATATATATATATATATATATACACACAAGCATACACACACACTCACTCACAGAGACACAGACAGACAGGCAGGCAGGCAGGCAGGCGGACACAGTCACGTAGGCACAGGCACACAGTCGTATATATACATACACGCGCGCACGCACACACACACACACACACACACACACATACACACACACACACATGCATGCACATGTATTCAAATACTCAGGGACACCCCCCCTCCCAAATACACACACACACACACACACGCACGCACGCATGCACACACGCACACACACAGAAGGGGGGCGGGGGGGGGGGGAGCACTTGGAGGGAAGGAAGGCGGGGGGCATGGAGGAAGTCTTAGACCGACCTCTGGGTCCAAACTGGCGAATCACACTGGAACCTCCTGTGAAAAACTCGGGGGTGAGATGGATGCGGATGCCTGGCTGACCACACCCTCCGTAGGAGCGGGTGTAAGGGGTGGAGCCACTGCGTGTCGTGGGCGTGGCTGATGCCACTTCAACGTCCGCATCCTCGTAGCGTTGGCTGACCGCTTGACCATTGGCCGCAGTCACGGACGTCCAGGAACTGGGCAGCAGGATGGTCACTTGCTCAAAGAAGGCACGCTTGTACGTGGCCGTATACAGGTACGCCGACCCATCCACGAACATTTTCTGTGGAGGAAAAGAAAAGCTCGACGTAAGAAAGAGACGAGGTCTGGTGGTTGGAAACAATGATGAATAATCTACATGTGGTTTTCAGGTAGCGAGTTTCCACTAGTTTCTGAAACTAGAACCACTGCATATTTCACCGTTGGAAATGAGCCAGGTTTACATCTACAGATCTGTAAAAAAAAATACGGGACAGGGAAACAAATGTCTCACTAAATGTAAGAAAATGAAAGGATCAGTGATTGGAGACAAACATGGGTTCGAAGGTATTCAGGGAGCGAGTTAGCACTTGTTTCGAATACTCAAACAGTTGCACGTTTCATCCGAGGAAATAAGTCAGGTCTATAACTCTTTTACTATACCTTACCTGACAGGCAAACAAAAGAACATATAGGAAGGCTGGGTGAACGCCCTTGTACGGGTGAAAATCTTCTCCACTACACGGATGGCATTTTAACCATACGCCTGATGATAGCCGCATCAATATTGATTACTCCACAATTGCCTTTACTCCTTACACCGACACCCGCACAGTAGGAAGTGAGGAAACGTTGAAGGAAAAAAATGGGTGTCATCAGATTCACAGTGATGTGAGTTATCTGCGTGTGCGCGCGCACACACATACATGCATGTATGTATGTGTGCGCATGTGCACGGACGCACGCACGCACACACACACACACAGTACGCGAAATCAAAAGCTATACCACCTGAGCATGCCTCCAAAGCGCAGCAGGCAGATGTTCCAGCTGAGAGTGCCATCGAGTGGCTCAGGCCGTATGTTACCTTTGCATATAACTGTATTATATAATCTTTTCCTCTGGAGAAGGATGTACACAATGGAATGCACGAAGTATGGGCTTGTGTGTGTGGTTAAAAAAAATAATAACGACAAATAAATATAAATATCAGGAGAGCCACACAAGGATGAGAAGTCTGCAACAGTGGCATCTGATACTGATAACGAACCTACTTATGAAAAGCCAGAGTTGACAGAGTCGTGGTGGGATGCAGTGTTCAAAGGCAAGAAATATGGACTACACACTCTCTTGGATGCGTGCGACTGTTTGGGGTCAAAAGTCAACACCTCTTTCGCATTAACCCTGTCGTGACAAAAAATGTTCCGCAAACATAGAACGTTCTATGTTTAGCCGAACGATTTTATTTTATTTTTTTGTTAACTGTGCAGGCCGAACGTTTCTTGTCGTCTATTTGTCTGAACCAAAGGGGTTTTCCAGATCTATTTATGTATCGACGTGCGTTCTATGTTTGACCGAACGCTTTTTGGCGCGATAGGCCTCAACCGGCCTGACAACGGTGGCCTAGAATGGAAGCGTGTCTTCCTCCTTTACTTCACTCAGAGGCTGGGGGAACCCCTTAATTAACCATGCTCCACAAATCACTGCCTACTGTTGTATATTGATACACTACTTGATACGTATTGTTTTCTTTTTTACTTTTTTCTCTCTCTTTCTTTCTCCCATTTATCCAGGATTGTCTATTCATTATTTATGAGCAAGGTCAATTTGACAGATGAGCAGAAATACTCCAAATTCCATCCTTGATAAATAAGGAATCAATCAATGCTCTTTTTTAATAAAGGCAAATCTAGCTGGAACTGAGGGCAGTGCCACTCGATATGGCATCTCGGGTTCCAGGGAAAGTGATAATTCTGCCGAGCGACGCTCAGCCTATTTTTTTATTCTCACTCAGGGGGCTGCAACGATAATGGATGTTGTAGGGTGCTGCAACAATTAAGAGGACTGTACGAGCGAAGAATTATATTTAATTTTCTGTCCACTTGATGCAGTCGAGGGAGAAAACACAACAGAATCAAATATTAGATGTATCTGATGATGTAGAGGATGCCAAAATACACATCACCCAGTCTATATGTACATATCTTCCCCACCTGCATTCTGAACACAGAGATGTAGTATCTCTGACACAGGTTGGTCACGTGACTTCGGTTCCGCATTCCAATGATTCTACCAATCAAAATTCAACATGATCAGAAGACCATTGGGAGTAAAAAGAGGCGATTCTATTTCACTCCAATTATTTATCCCGATAGATAAACACAAAATTTGGTGTTCTAATAAAACTAATCTATGAGATTTTCAGGAAATCATTTGAGAACTACTTTTAGCGCGAACGTGCCTATAAGGTTGCAAACTGCCTTGAGCACGTGCGATTGTGTATATACAGTAGTCGCCGCTTATTAAAAACACATTGGGACCGAACAAAAGTGTTTTTAATAAGCGGCGTTTTTATTAACCGGCACTTCCCGCTTCACCAAGCCGTTGCGTTTCTTCCACCTGTTAAACCACCCATCTGTAGCTTTGAATTCGGAGCGACCAAGCTGGGAAGCAATCTGTTCCGCCTTCTGACACAGGATTGGGCCGTTTACAGGTGTGTTGCGCGCTTGGATAGAGTCGAACCACCGCTTTAAGCCATCTTCTGTCTCTTTATCCTTCCCGCAGCGCCGACGCTTCCTTTGGCCTTGACTGGAGCCCTCTGCAATATCAGCCCTAAGTTCATCTTCTTTTTTCAGTGTCTGGCACAGAAATGATGCCGACACACACAAAATGTCAGCACCCTCCCTCAAACTTTTAGAATTTAGCTCTCGGTAGCGATCAAGCAAGTCCACTTTGTCTTTGGGTGTCATTTCTGTTCTTTTTCTTTTCTTTGGAGCTGAAGTTAAAGCCATTTTCTGATTCACTGCTTATCCAGCGAGACTAGACAGTGTTGAATTGACATCTGACGGTTTGCTGACAAGGGTGTAATCACTGTTCACACAAACGCTGAAGCGTCTTTAGTTGTCATCTAACGGTTTGCTGACAAGAATTCACAACCAGAGATCGACTCTGACCCTCTGAACAGCGAGAAAAAGAACAGAAAGTGTTTTTATTAAACGGCGCCTGTATTTAATAACCGGCGCAATTTTACATATGTTATATAGTGGTAAATCCGGACCGGACCAACTGTATGTAAAAAACGGCTGTTTTTATTAACCGCGTGTTTTATAAGCGGCGACTACTGTAGTAATACACGCGATCTTTGGACCTACTATAAACG
This sequence comes from Theodoxus fluviatilis, assembly GCA_034096865.1. Taxonomy (NCBI): domain Eukaryota; kingdom Metazoa; phylum Mollusca; class Gastropoda; order Cycloneritida; family Neritidae; genus Theodoxus; species Theodoxus fluviatilis. The sequence continues at coordinate 82,162 of JAWQFJ010016262.1, read as the reverse complement.
CAGCGAAAAGGATTCCTATGGGTCCGGGCTGGTTTCGTGAATCTATGGTTATACTCTCGCAAGTAAATGCTTTCTGGCCGGAACCTGTGGTCTAACTGCCTTCTCACTGTTTGACGAGCTCCACACTTCGATCATTCGTGTATCGACCGATGGAGTCAGTAAGTGATTTAACCTACATTCCGTCTGTGTTGAACGTTAATCGAATGGAAGTTTCTTCTGTAGGAATCCGTCCGATTCCGAAGTTCGATATTATCGGATAGCTCAGAAGCAGTTTTTCTAAGTTTAATCCTTCTAAGCATACATTAAATTAATGATTCCTCATCAGCAAAAGCACTCAGTGGGTTTCTGTGTGTATCGAAGATTATGCAGACAGGATTGGTTGCCTTACTCGCTCAATGAAGTATAAATATTGCTGTTGTATTCAAAGTCCTTATAATTAGTAGAGTTCACATTATTACACTCTTGTGATTCGAATTTTACCGCATACAAGTTTTACATTCATGGGAAATCGATGTTTAGAAAATGAATTGACGAAAACATGGCTGCCAGTATCGAGTGAATCACAACAAGCGGAGGAATACACTCACGATGTGATATGCCATTCAGCGTGGCCGAGACTCTGTGTTCAGAACGGTGGTATGCATGTTATGGAAGAATTAAGGCTATCACGTGACCAACCTGTTGCTGAGACTATATTCACTAGTCTCAGCCACGCTGAATGCCCCACCTGTACTCGGTTACGTAAACCCTGATTACAACGTGAGTTGACAGGAAGAAGACAAAGTTAGTTGTGTGAATAAGTATGTTTGGCCAAATGTGTATGAACACTTTGCAAATGATGGAACATAACACAGGAGGCAGTGTCTCACCTGTATTTTCCCCACACCTTTGGTTGTACACCTGTGTTCTTCATGGGAGCCATATTAACTGTAACCATCGACTTCCCATCGCTATTCTTCGCTGCCAATAGACGTTATTCACGCAGCGGCCATTTTGAAATCGAAAAGTCCGCAAATTTAATGGCGTCCAGCGTCTATAGCGAAACTGAAGGCTTCATCATCACATAGAGAACGATGATCGATATGAGGAGAACTCCAGACTGTCCTTTTTCAAATTCCCCACAGACAAGAAGCAGAAGAAACTATGGATCTGGAAGATTCGGTGTGATCCTGGCAAAAAATTCAAGGCAACAAGAGCTTAGATTTAGGTCTTGTAAAAGCAAAAAAAAAGTTAAATCATCTAACCAGAACATTCAAGATTCTCATAAAAGCACCATATTTGTCATATCTTTTCATCAACTCAACTACACTTCTTACGAAATAAAGTCATTTCTACAACTTGAGATACGAATAAAAGCGACAAGGCTTCAGATAGTGCCTCACGAGGAGCGCACATGTTTGAGATGTAAAACGTGACCTTCATTACAGTATTACACCAAAGATTATAGGTTACACATAATCTTTGATTACACTACGAGTGATCTTATCCGATACCAGTTGATGTTTTACCCCTCTGCTAAGATTATAATACAACCTTAGGAATATATGTGTTGGACCTTTTACTGGTGAACGTATTTCATAGCATCAGACAATACTAGCATTGTACACGATGTCAACAGCAGGCAGGTTCGAGGACAACAATGTATTTATAATCTATCCTGGTGCCGCTGAGGTCCGCGCGTCAGCTATAAATAGAAGTGCGCGAAGCTTGGATTTGTAAAATATATTTCACGACCTATTGACGCAATCAACATACAGCTTTGATAAATTAAGACAGCCCATGGTTATATTAGCGTTATAAATTAACATATAGGCTTACTGACCTTATTTCAAGAAACACCATTCATAATGATCAACACTACGAACCAAGCAGACGAACACGATCGAACCGTAGCCACTACGCCAGCAGACGATCGAGATAACTAAATGTTTCATGTAAAACTCGAAGGAGTTGTATTATAATCTTAGCAGAGGGGTAAAACATCAACTGGTATCGGATAAGATCACTCGTAGTGTAATACTGTAATGAAGGTCACGTTTTACATCACAAACATGTGCGCTCCTCGTGAGGCACTATCTGAAGCCTTGTCGCTTTTATTCGTATCTCAAGTTGTAGAAATAACTTTATTTCGTAAGAAGTGTAGTTGAGTTGATGAAAAGATATGACAAATATGGTGTTTTTATGAGGATCTTGAATGTTCTGGTTAGATGATTTAACTTTTTTTTTTGCTTTTAGCCTACAAGACCTAAATCTAAGCTCTTGTTGCCTTGAATTTTTTGCCAGGATCACGCCGAATCTTCCAGATCCATAGTTTCTTCTGCTTCTTGTCTGTGGGGAATTTGAAAAAGGACAGTCTGGAGTTCTCATTTCGATCATCGTTCTCGCAATAAGGAACACAGCAGTGTCTATGTGATGATGAAGCCTTCGGTTTCGCCATAGACGCTGGACGCCATTAAATTTGCGGACTTAGTCTCGTTTTCGATTTCAAAATGGCCGCTGCGTGAATAACGTCCATGAAGGGAAAAGCTTCCATAATGGGCCACACTAGTGGACTCGTCCGCGGAGAGGGGTGTGAGAAAGACAGCTAAGCTGGCGGGAAACACAAACTGGCGGGACACAACATCTCATAGCCTGCGTGTTTACTCTATGTATGAATCACTGCGAATTCACTGAGAATTAACCAACAAAGATCACTTCCCAATCAGATGATGTTGCTTAGTAGTTTGTATAGCCCGCCAGCTTGGCCGCCTTTAGACACCCCTGTCCTCGGACGAGTCCACTAGTGTGGCCCGAAAATGGAAGCTTTTCCCAAAGATGTAGGTACACTCTCTTTTAAGCATGAAGTACTTTTGCATGGTGTTTCCATGGCATTGTCTATTTTTGAATTATGCGCAGTCACTTTACATATTGTAGACATATTACCTGTGTTTCAATACGTAACCGGTAAGTGACATGATATTTTGAGGTATTCACTGCTTTCTGTTGAATAACATGATTAACCAGGCATTTCTCTGGCTGGTGCCAAATTTTACTTGGCTGCGGTTTGAACAAAACGTTTGCGGGTAAGTATAGTTGTGGCACCCACAATAGCCCCAAACACTCATTTTATGCCAGAATACTTAGAATTAGTTCAGCAGTGTGGCATCTGTGCGTAGGGCTAGCAGAAGACCATCTGAAGAACTGTGACGCAGTTGGGCTGCCGTAAAACGACTGCAGTGACGGAGCTCGAAAAACAAAAACAACAACAAATGCCATGGCATTCGACTGCCATTGTGTGTTTGGGATATTGCATTCGTAAAAATTATCGCGCTGTAAAGTTGATTAAATGCATATTCTCCCCTCCTGCATGAGTGCGTAGTCAGCTCCTCAACATCTACTCGCCTATTGAAACCCTGTATTTAGGCGGGCGGATGTAGGCGAGGAATCTTTGGCGTTTGATTATGAGCGAGGTGCAGCGCTGTGGTTCAATCCCTGGGATGGGAGAAATCTGGATTATTAATTTCTTTACATTACGGTATTTACACCGCGATAGCCCTCAACGTGAACCCCCACCTAAGCATCAACAACAACAACAACAACAACACACACACAATACATGATCAAATCGTCTCGTTTTAAGTACAGTTATGGTAGTTCCATGTTGCCTGAGGCGTCTGTTCTTAACCGGAGTATCTGGTATTGAAACCTGCAATGCAATATTTAAATTCGTTTTCCAAATGAAGACGATTTTAGTAAATTTACATTTATATTGTGAACAGTACTTTGAGAATCAATAACAATTAAGAGGTCGGTGCGCTAATTATACGCGTATTGTAAAGATCAACGCACTGGGTAAACTTTATCATAATTAGCCTATATTTCAAGATATTCATATGGTTGTGGAGATATGAAACAGAGCAGAAAAATCATCTAGCTTTTCCACTATTAGAGATGCTTAAAGTGGAGTGGAAGTACTCTCACGACAAAGATGAATAATCTCAAGGTTTCGAACATTTTCTTAAATTCTGAAAGGGAGCCGCGTAAGGCTGAAAAGCGTGCGCAATGTCATCATTTTGTACGACAAGGTTTGTACCTCAGTGTTGTGCAGTGTTGGAGTTCCGATATCACCTGTGAAAGGCGATACATGTTTTTGTCAGAAGAGTTTTCAACTTAATCTTGCATCATTTACATTTGGTAGCAAAGTCGGAGAAAGACAAAGATTCGAAGCGTCAAGTTGTCGAGTAAACCGAATGCCTCTGACTTTTAATCAAATCTACACGCGAAACTGTTATCACCACCACAACACCCTTGGCCGGGTGAAAAGAAGTAACGCTGAGAAACAAGCTTTAGGCCATACCGGCAAAGAGTGAGTAAACATTAGCGATAACAGAAGCTTGCCGTTTGCCTGAGCAAGATCGAGACTGACTGGGGAAAATAGTCAAGGACATGGCATGCCTTGGGTATGGTTGTTTCACTAAGGAAAGAACGACCAGGCTGCACTTTTTGCCGGTGAGAGCACTATGAAACTGACTTTTGGTCGCGTGAGTTAATAGTGGCGTGACAGAGAATACACACTGTATGTGCGGAGACAAAAATAAAGAGCGACTGCTCACATAAGATACTCACATCAGCTCCGATGGTGACTACAGAGCTGCTGTGTTATATTTACGTACATTGCCTCATGAGGCAAGAGACAGGCCGCGGAATTCCCGAAGACAGAACAAAAATGACCACAAGGATTGCTTGGACGCGTATGGGATTGCCTAATGAAGTACTTCCGCCAAGAGACTGTTTCACATCCCTCTGTTGAAGATATTCTTAGAAGATCACTGTTATTTCTTTGATCCCCAAATTTTCTTCTCTTCACCTACCTTGATCTCATCGACGATGGTTTGGTCCTCAGGGATAGCCTCGTGAATTGCCACCAGAATGTTCTTGTAACCATTGTTCTCCAGAGTCACTTTGGAGCGCGTGGACAGTGTCCACCCAGGTGTAGGGGTCAGAACCAGAAGTACCCCAACCCACACACAAACTGCTACCCGATTTGGACCCATAGGGCTGCCTAGCTGCCGTTTACTGCGTCTCGGTATAGCCACCCCAATCTCTCCTATGGTGTTCTGGGTGTTTGAGAAGAAAAATCGTCTATGGGCCTTTTCAGTGCTATGAGGCTGTAAGACCTCGGTCCGCTTATCTACTTACTATCGCACGAGTCAGATGGACAGCCTCGTGGTGTTGGTCGGGTAAATACATTGCTGCAATCAGCGCTATCTCCGAGGAACGCCAGAAGACAACCTGATATCAACTGATGTGACGTGAATTGCCTTCTGATAACTGCACAAGCACCGTCCCCAGTGACCCCTTACACAGAAAAAGGCAACAGGGTTCAGAATGTGGGTTGTTGCTGAAGGCGGAAAGACGTATGAATACTGCATGCACTGATAAAAGGTCTTCGTCATGCTGCGGGTCTATTTACGATGTGCAAACGTAGAGAAGTAGGTTCTAATATCATCACTACTGTGGTCAGTGCACTGTGCACGCCATGCTACGAGAAAATTTGAAGGAAAATTAAGGGAAAAAAACACAAGGTAACTGTAGTTGTATTCCATTCCTGGTTTAGAACTTTAGCACGCCTTAGCATTACAAACAATTACGAAAAAAGAATTTGTTTCGAAGATGTCAGGCATAATCTTTTTATATTTGGTACTGCCAGAAGCTATGACTGATCTTTTTTCGTTGACGAAGCCCCGAAGGACAAATTATTATGTCACCTCTGCCTCAATCTTTTTAATAACGTCCCCAGCCGTCTGCGAGGAAAGAACATTACAATACCGACATTGCAATATAGACCACATACCTTTCAAAGCGCTTATCAAGGTAAAGCGAAAGGGGGCAGGTAGTAAAAGGATGGAGAAGAAGAGCTAGACTGGAGGGATCTTGTGGATATATCTGATAGTATAGGCGGCTCGATCAGATGTGTACGCTCGTCCATTTGGAGACACAGGATTCAGATTCATATCATGATTTATATGAAAACCTCACCACATCCTATCTCACCCCACCCCACCCACAGTTCAACTTTCCCACACCCTAGTCTGATCCCTGCTTTCCCTCTCGGTGTCATTATCACTGCCTGTGCCTCTCTCTCTCTCTCTCTCTCTCTCTCTCTCTCTCTCTCTCTCTCTCTCTCTCTCTCTCTCTCTCTCTCTCTCTCTCTCTCTCTCTCTCTCGGAACTCACACATACATCTGATGTGCAAAAAGATTTCAATCAATCTCTTTCTACTGTCAAAGCTGAGGCACTTTGTAGACACGGAAACCTGCAAAATCTTTTTCAGTCCCCACATCGTATCACACATCAATTACGCATCAACATTGTGGGATAACTGAAGTGAAGCTAATTTGAAGAGATTTAATTCACTATAACGAAGAGCTTCTAAGCATATGGTCCCAAATAAATCTCAGCACTGAAAAGAAAATGGAAATGCTTCACATTTTGCCTCTCCATAAGCATCTGCAACTTACTAAGTGTGTGCTTGTGAAAAAGGTAAAAGATGGCCGAACACCAGAATATCTAACCCAAATATTTGAGCTGTCATCATTTAGAGGACATGACAAATTTCTCCTGCCTCAGTCTCGCATCGATTTGTTCAAATCGAGCCTATCTTACTCTGGGGCTGCTCTGTGGAATACACTGCCTGATGACATAAAATGTATCAAGTCTTTGCCTATGTTCAAAGACAAAATTCGCACTATTCTCAGGCATCATCCTATGACATAGTTTTCCACGCTTTCATCTGACGTCTAGACAGTGGAACGGCTAAGTGTGTATCCTACATTGTCCATTCTTCACATATGCTTACTTCAGGCCACCCCTGGCTGAACTATTGGAGGGGTTCTGGCTGATTGGGGGTGGGGGAGTAGGGGAGGGAGTGTACATCAAGAGGCTTTGGCCTACATGTATGTTATTTGTTTTTAACATTTGGATGTTTAGAAAATTGTTTTTATGTATATGTCATTGTAGTTACTTCAAGTTCCATATTTAAATTTTGCTTCTCTGGTACACTATCTACCCATTTTAGTATGTTTAAGAAATTGTACATGTATAATTCTTGCGATAATTATACTGACTCTCTCTCTCTCTCTCTCTCTCTCTCTCTCTCTCTCTCTCTCTCTCTCTCTCTCTCTCTCTCTCTCTTACCACATTTGAATATTTTGCCTCAAGGGCTGAATGTAAGAAAGGCACTACTGCCTAATTCACTACCCTTGTAAAATAAAGTTCGTTCGTTCTCTCTAGCTGGTATCAGAACCCACGTACAGAGACTTGTTTTGTCTCGACTCATAGTGCATAGCTCTGTACCCCAGACTTGTGTTCTGAATTAAATGTTTCAGAAAAGAGATACGCTGTTTTGCGGAAATAAATGGCTGGAGGAAATTTCTGCAGTTGATTACAGGAATGCCCCATCAGGTCCTGAAGCACACGGGGCGTAGGTATAGGTGGGTATGAAATAAGGGGAGATAATCAGGGATCAAACCAGCCCAGCGTCTGAAGCAGACGATAGTAGGGATGGGGTTAGGAGTTTGGTTTTAAGAGTTGACGGAGGGATGGGGTGGGCGGCGGGCGGGGGGGGGGGGGGGGGGGGGGGGGGGGGGAGAAGGGGGGAGGGGGAGAAGGGGGGGAGGGGGGGGGGCGAGGAAAAGGAGGCAGCTGAGCGATGAAATGATCCACTGGGAAGCGTGACGAAAGATCGATACTTTTCTTATCTCGTTATATTTTTATTTCTTTGTGTGTACATTTACTCTTTGTCATTTCTATTCCCACTATGTGATTTTCCTGTCCTGTTTGTGTTTCTTTTCCGAAACTGTACAAAGAATTCCTGTCAATTTGTTCATCCGTCTGTTTGTCCGTCCGTTCGTCTGTGTGTATCTGTCTGTCGGTCCGTCCATCCATGTGTGTGTGTGTGTGTGTGTGTGTGTGTGTGTGTGTGAGAGAGAGAGAGAGAGAGAGAGAGAGAGAGAGAGAGAGAGTCGGTGTGGCTAACTGTTCAGTCTCTCACAGAATAGGCAAGGTTTTACCATCATTACGTCTTCATGCTAAAGAGATAACTGCACTGATATTACACGTCTCTTTTTATTTACAGTTTTAGGCATTGATTCAGGCAGAAGTAGCACTGTCTTTGAAGACTACTGATGAGCCATGAAACCAGCTAGAGGAAAACCTGACGGTTTCTGCGTGGCTGTGAAGGAGATTCTAGAATAAGTGTTGGTCCAGTGTAAGGGATATGTGGAAGGAAAATGCCAACAAAAACAAGAAGGGCAAAGCCCATGCGACTCACATGCTTGACCTTGACCATTACATGACCTTGACCTTCAGGTGACCTTCAACGTCAAACAACTAAAATTAGCAATGACATCATACACTAAGAGCTGCTTTACACATTTTTCCTACCAAAATACATGCGACCTTGACCCAAGGTCAAGGTCATCCAAGGTCATGCAACACAAAGCTGTTAATTCAAGACATAGGAAACACAATGGTGCTTATTGGCACTTTCTACCATGAGATATGGTCACTTTTAGTGGTTCACTACCCCATTTTGGTCACATTTCATAAGGGTCAAAGTGACCTTGACATTGATGATATGTAACCAAATGTGTCTCATGATGAAAGTATAACATGTGTACTACAATGTTATGAAGTTTGGAAGAGTTATCTTCCATAGTTCAGGGTCAAGGTCACTTCAAAATATGTATACAATCCAACTTTAAAGAGCTCCTGTGACCTTGAGCTTGAAGCAAGGTCAAGTCACTGTGTATGTTTTGTGAGGCCTTGTCATCCTACACCATCATGCCAAATTGGGTGTTGATAGACTCATTAGTCTCCGAGAAAAATTCAACATTAAAGTTTTTTACGGATGAAAGGACGCCCGGACACCCGGACGAACGGTGACCTTGACCTTGATGATATATGACCAAATGTGTCTCATGATAAAAGTATAACATGTGCCCCACATAATTATTAAGTTTGAAACAGTTATCTTCTATAGTTCAGGGTCAAGGTCACTTCAACATTATGTATACAATTAAACTTTGAAGAGCTCCTGTGACCTTGACCTTGAAGCTTGTTTCTGCATGTCCTTCATGCTGTGATGCTTGCTGAGGAAGTCCTGCATAAAAGACACAGCTATGGCTAGAATGTAGTAAAAGCACATGGAAGTGTGTCATTCATTCATTGGGACATTTTTTACTCACATGCGAAGCAAAAGTGAGTCTATGTACTCAGCCGTGTCGTCCGTCCGTCCGTCCGTCCGGGCGTCCGGGCGTAAAAAACTTAAACGTTGGATTTTTCTCGGAGACTATTAAGTCTATCAACACCAAATGTGGCATGATGGTGTATGATGACAAGGCCTCAAAAAACATACATGGTGACTTGACCTTGCTTCAAGGTCAAGGTCACAGGAGCCATAAATGTGGTCTCAAAAACAGTCATTTTTCACATTTTCCCAATTTTCTCCCACGTTATTGAGAATGGCGACCTTAGCTACAAGTGGTATATAGGTCAAAGCAAGCCCTATCTTTTGATACCAGTTTGGTTGACCTTGCTTCAAGGTCAAGGTCACAGGAGCTCTTCAAAGTTGGATTGTATACATATTTTGAAGTGACCTTGACCCTGAACTATGGAAGATAACTGTTTCAAACTTAATAATTATGTGGGGCACATGTTATACTTTCATCATGAGACACATTTGGTCACATATCATCAAGGTCAAGGTCACTTTGACCCTTATGAAATGTGATCAAAATGGGGTAGTGAACCTCTAAAAGTGACTATATCTCATGGTAGAAAGTGCCAATAAGCACCATTGTGCTTCCTATGTCTTGAATTAACAGCTTTGTGTTGCATGACCTTGACCTTGGGTCAAGGTCACATGTATTTTGTTAGGAAAAATGTGTAAAGCATTTCTTTGTGTATGATGTCATTGGAAGGTCAAGGTCATATAAAGGTCAAGGTCAAGCATGTGAGTCGTATGGGATTTGCCCTTCTTGTTCATTAATCAAATCATCTCCATTTTGACTACAGTATCTTCTGCAGCATCATTCTCTGAGCAGGGAATGGCACAAGAACTAATCTTGTACAAACCTATAACAATATGACAACAAAAAATACCCCCACCCCAAAGACAACTACATTGAGTTTTGTAAGCCTTTAATTATAGTCAGAAGTTATACATAAATCTAAAGAGCAATGGATTGTATCTAAACTGATAGTCAAAAAATAAAACAAAATAAATACATAAGGAATGTAACAAATATACATGTACTTTAAGAAATTAAAACTAACAACCAATACATATATAATGTTTCCAACAATAGTGCAAAATTGCTGTAAGTTGAGGGAAAATATTGCATCTATATCTGTAATATCTTAATCACAGGACTTCTCGGAATGTGCTCCATTTGGAAATACAACACAAATTAAATTTTTCTTAACTGAAACAGCAGCAGAGAAACGGACCCAAAAAGGGTAGGAAAATACCATTATGTATTGCAACACCTGGGATAACTGCAAGGAGAACTGCTTAATCTCCATCATTACACTGCAAAAAATGCAAATGTCTTGTTTACAACAGCATACATGTACATAGTTGCATAAATCTAGGGGATCTTTTTCTACCTATTTCGACTGATGTACACAAATCTTCTGGTAGTGTGAAAAACAAAATTATGCAGGAACAATGAAGAGGAAAAAAGGGACTGTTACAAAACATGTCAAAACTGGCAGTTGGTAGATCTCCATGAAAGATGAGAACACCGTATAAGAGCAGAGTTGGTGGAGATATCAGAAAAGAAAAATGTGATGGAGTAACAAACGGGATGGAGGAACATAAGAGGTCACATGTGTTTCAAGGTGACTGCAATAAGAAAAACTCTAAGCACTGTTGAAAAGACATGACACAGATACAGTACAGTCTTACTCCACCAGAATACAAGCATTATCTGGTAAGTGACTAAAAAACCATGACACCAAAGCTTTGGTGAAGCCAAGAGCTCTGTACACAGTGCTGAATTTGCTAAGCAAAAAAACAAACAAACAATGTGACAACTGACCAACAAAACAGTTCTCTCCAAGACAATCACATTTCCAGAAAACACCCTGAACAGCTGGTATAAATAGTTTGCATTTTCAGTCACAAGCATCATATGAATGCACAGAGGTGGAGAACCACAGATATGGAACAAAAAGCAGAGACAGGAGATTTGGATTTCAAAGGCAAGGGAAAGGCACACAGGCAGTGGGGAAAATTTGCCAAAATTTATATGGGAAGCAATAGTTAATGCATTAAAATATTGCTATGCTAGTAAATGCCTCCAGGGTTACATTTAGGGTATGACAGTTACAATGTACAAGAAACAAATCTTGGACAATTTAGCTTTTTCGTGTAGATATACCAACATCACCATTTAGAATGCACGGTCAAAGATTAGGTGCTAAAAGGTAAAAAAATACAGCAGATGAACTTTAATATTACACAACACACACTACATGTACAACAGTATGAACAGCTTTTCAACCACTGTAGTTGTGACAGTGACAATGATAGCTATTGGGATTTCTAGACCTCAATATTGCACAGGAAAAATGGACACAACTTCAAGTATGAAAAGAACATTGCTAAACAAACAGAGAAAATAATCACAAGAGATGTAGAACAGAAATACTGATAGTTAAACACCAATACAGACTTCGGAGTGAATTTCATACCATAATTATGCTGTAAAAATCCTCACTCAAGAAGATAAACTTTTATGCATATTATATCACAAACTGCAATGAAATATGAAACAGAGAGGCATGATGAAAGCTTTTTAAAGAAACCCCAGCTAGCGTACAGTTATAATCTCATCATACTTTTACCATGTTGAATGAGTACATAGAGCTCTTCGCATGTCATGGAGTTCTCTTATGATAAAACAATTACTATCACGTTTTAAAACTTTAAGAAGTTTGACACGAAGAGAAATTTCAACCATACCCTCAACAAAGTAAGAAGGCAGCGGTATGGTCATTGATTTATACAGAAACGAAGAAAACAATACTAATCAGCAATGAAATGTGGAGTATGGGCAGACAGGTGTGTAAAATATACCATGCATTCAGTGGGGAGATTCCTAATCAAATAGCACACACCAGTTCTTGATTCAATAGTTTTGATTGCAATGAAGAGGTGCATGATTGAATCTAACTTTTTTTTTTAAGCCCATCCTCACAGCACTGGAATGTATTGCATACCCAGAAAACATTTAGGTTTTCAAGCAGGTTGAAATTGTGTTCATGGAACATTGAAAAACAGTACACAATCAATGAAGGCCATCCCATACATGCAAGGAAAGGGAATGGTGAGGCCTTTGCCAAGCTTTCTTTGGGATGGCAAGAGTTTGTACTTTCAAGCAATAAGGCAAGCTTCACTCCAGTCAAAACCCATATATTGATCACATGGTTTCACTTATCATGTTGTACAATGCCACCTCATGACGCTAGATGTACCCAGTTCAGAAATGTATTGCTCACTTCCTTGCTTATGGGTAGAGAACTTGCAGGAATATATCGTATTGTTCACTGCCACATGATGACATTAGATGTACCCAGTTCAGAAATGTATTGCTCACTTCCTTGCTTATGGGTAGAGAACTTGCAGGAATATATCGTATTGTTCACTGCCACATGATGACACTAGATGTACCCAGTTCAGAAATGTATTGCTCACATCATAACCAGCATTGTGGAAAAAATTCCTACACCGACACTGCAAGAAGGCAAAGGTAATGGCATGAGTTTATACTTTGATGCATCACCTATACTTGGGTCTCAAATGCGATTTTGGCATCATTGCTGAATGAAACCACTCCTATGTGAAGGTATAACCATTTCACAGCTGGTGTAACATTTTGACAGAAACACTATTTCCGCCTCCCACCTTCCACCCCAATCCCAAAATCAGCTGAAAACACTGGCTGCTGGGTTTTAGGGACCTGCTCCATATATTTCTATGCCTTGCTTTCCATGTGTGCAACAGGCATAACTCATTCAAGACAAATGTCCCAGCAGTGCACAATGGCTGAAAATGAACATCTCCAATCAGGGATTTCAATTTTGAAAACACAATGCTGTCGACCATTGTTTATAATAAAATATGAAAAGTTCAAAGTTATACTATTAGTAGTGTTTGTTTTTTTGGTGCAATTTATTTGGTAAAGCTTAGAAATGGGTCATCTGATATGCTATAGCTGGGGACAAAATGGACCATCTTGAATGAGTCAAAGGAACACAACTACCATCATTACATATCATCAGGTGAAAAACTGTAAAAGATGTGATGCCCAGTGAAATAATGTACTTCAGAATTTTTTTATCAACTTAACTAATACTCAAATTTTAAACAAGAATATTACAAAGCAGCCACATCAGTAAACAGTATAAGACTGACAGAAAACACATTATTCCCTTCATCTTCCCTTGCACTTGAAATGTTATAAAACTCATGGTGAAATATGAAATACTCATGATTGCACAGCGTGCCAAAGAGTTCCTTTTCAGATCACCACACCACACAGAGCAGTACATAGCCTTGAGATAAAGAGATTCTTCTCAGCAAACAGTCAAGAGAAAACATGCAATGCATTTGTAAGAGGATGCCACCACCATCTAGCAAGTCAAATTCATCATTTACAAACGCCCTGCATTTCACTTTGTACAAAAGGCAGTCGACTGATCCTAGAGGTTCTGGGGGAAGACACTAAAATAACTCACTTACACTGGCAACAAACACCAGCTTGGAACCAATCAGTAATGCTGGCTGCTTTGCCATGGACTGTGAGTGAAATTGGACAGCTGCTTTTTCCTGTCTAGAAAAAGCACTTGTGCCACAACCAAGGCAAAAAGTAAAAACAGGAATGTCAATAGCTATTCACCCCTCTTTAAGTCTACACATGGAATGCCTTCACAAAGCACATATGTATATTTATATATCTGGCATATATCAGATGATTCACATAACAGCATTAGGGATTTCTGATTAACACTATCACCAACTGGTAAGAAATGATTGTATTCACATATGTAGATTGTATGAAGTGTGCTTTCATTGGAATTTTAAAGAACACATAACTTTCTTCATAAATCTTATTCCCACTCAAAATTACATTGTGCTCTTATTGTGATTTATTTATATTTTCCTCAAATCTTTACTTGTAGTTTTGTGAAAGTTTTTTTTAAATAGTTCCAATACACAAATATTCTTGTGCACAACAACCAACAGAGAAACTATTTTTGGCGGCTTTCACTAGATGACACCTTCAGCAGCTGGAATAATGAATGTGATAAATGCATGAATTGATTACAGAGGGGGCAAAAAAAAGAGAGAAAAAAAAGAGGCGATGCTTTCTTGAATGGGATGTGATGGAATGCCTTAAAGAATCCATATCTCATGATCAAGCAAACACAATTATATCAAATTTGAATTGCAAAACCTCATCAGCACACTGCAGCTTTCATTGCAATCTCCATCTCAAACAGGAAATTTACAACAATGGGGTGGGAGTTGAGAGGGAGTTGGGGGGGAGGGGGAGGGGGAGGATCAAGAATAGAGATTCTTGACTGTTGAGTGCCTGGAATCAAACAGGCATAATACAGGAGCTTTGTGCAATTTACAGATAATGGAATATCATGACAAGGTTTACAAATAAAAATGGATGTGCTGTGTCTCTTAGGGTACGAGTAAGACAGCGCTTCAATTATGATGGTCATATTCAAATTGGCTTTATATCTCAACAACTGATCAATCCATTCAGGAAAATTAAAATACAGAGAAAAAGACAAATAAAAAAACACATTAATGTTACTAAAACAGTACTTATAAATGTTACTAACTTGCGGACAGGAAAACTCCCCCACTGAATCAAGTAATCAATCTTCATAAAGCATAGCCACTGTAATTTAGTCCAACATTTGAATCCAATGTCTCCTTCAGACTTCCTAGTAAACATGTCCCCACTGGGCCACAATATGCATACAATAAACAACATCCCATTCAGCTTTGACTCAGCATTTCTCTTCCCCTTTGAAAAATCAACACAAAACAAGATCCAACGAAATCACATGCCACATGCACCCACTATACTACCTCTCTGACTGTGTACAACATCATTTCATGCAGACCCATTGCCCACTATGGACAGTTGTAAGATGACTGATGGAACAAGCCCTTCCTATACACTTAGCAAACCACTAAAAATATTTTCATTGCACTTGCAGTGCCAAATCTATATCAGCTTGCACAACCCTGGAATAGGCCTCACCTACACAAACACTGCCAAGATCAAAAGCACATCTATTGAGGTGTGGTGAGGTGCAGTATAATACAGGAGGAGAAAATGGGCAAAATTTATGTCTTCAATGCACCCAAGAGACTGCAGGGTCTTCAAGGTGCAAAGAGGAACACAACTCCACTCAGTCCTTAGGTCTGAACATGGAAGCACAGATTTTCAATGAGAAAAGTTATGGGTAAAGGTACTTTCAATGTTGAAGACAAATATCTTTGTCCATCTAGATATGATTTTGCATATGTCTTATTGTAGACTCAAAATAAAAACAACACCTTGTTCACTTCATTTAGCATTGGAAAACTTTGATTATGAAAACAATCAACATTCAAATCTTCCCAAAAATGCCCCAGCAGATTAAACCTTTCACAACACCCAGCAGTCTAAAGACAGCAGAATATGTCAATGTTCATCATAATCAGATAAATGGAACAACATCAGCGGCTGATCACAATAATTTTTAAGGCACAACTTACCTCACAAAAAGTATAACCCATCTTTTTAAATCCTGTTGCAATGTCATTGTCACAATCTCATTTAGTGGCTGAACTGTGAGTATGATATTTCATTTATCAATTAAACTTTAAAGGCACAAGTAAATAAAATCTTCTTGCATAAAAAGTATTTATTTTAAGCAATTAAACCTCAGCTGAGCAGAACTTTGACAAATTCATTGCATGGATACAAATTTACTGCAGTCACATTTTAATAATCTTGAATGAAGATTATGCCTGATACATATTTTCTTCATTTTTATGTGCAAGAAATGGTAAAATCATCAAGATTCATATTATTAAACCAAAAAGTTAGAACTACAAAGCACAATGAACAGTATGATTCAAAATGCAGTGAACTAGATGGCAAAATACTCTTACATAATATCTGAGATTCAGATGAACACCTCAACTGTTAACTTTCAACAAACACCCACATTAATGCTGATTTCAAGCCCACTATCCAAGGCCAGTTGTGATGCATCAAATGCAATGGCCTTCATCTTTAGCCGACTCCAATACACCAGTCCTTCACCATCCCCTTTTTCTTTTTTACAATACTCTACATTGAACTGAGTGCTGTGGTTGACAACACTGTCTCCAGATCATTTCAAGGAAAGCCCAAGCCATCATCTGTCAGTGGAGACGAAGTCCACTGTCACAGCGCCTCCCATAATGAGTCCTTGGTGCTGGCTGTCCTTGGTGCTGGCTGGAAGTGTCAACAAAGACTAATGATCTTTCAGTGCCATTTCCAGCCAGTCATCCTCGTTGTCATCATTGGACTCATCACTGTCCTGAACCCCTCCATTCAGCAATTTGGAGTACTTGATCCGCTCCTTCTTCGGGAGACACCACTGCATGACGCCAAAGACGATGCACCAGGCTGCCACCAGGACACTGGCACTCTGGAAGAGGACTGCAGAGCCAAAGTAATCAAAGATCAGACCAGAGCAAATGCTTCCCATGGAGAAACCCACCCCAAAGTAGATGGAGCTGAGCACGGAGCGAATGCTGCGATCCACGGCATGGCCGACGTTGAACTCGGAGTAGCTGAGAATGGCGTACCACATGGCTGTGTGGGTGAAGGCATGGAGCACCTCTGCAGGGATGACCGCCCAGGGTGTCCAGAGGAAGGAGTAGAAAAGGGTGCGAGCAGCAAGACAGCCCATGGCCAGACCAGTGACCCCAGCATTGCCAAGCCAGGAGACCAGCTTGCTGCTCAGCATCAGCATAGGGATTTCAGAGAAGGCCGCCACCATGACACACAGACCATACAGCATGTGCCTAGCCCCAAGATCCTCCAGCCGCCAGAA
>JAWQFJ010016262.1:0-60000 GCA_034096865.1 Theodoxus fluviatilis | reverse complement strand
GGTAAAGCTGGGTGTACAACACGGACAGCGACAAGTACGTCACAGACATGAAGAACAGGGAGAAGAGCAGCATGCACCGCCGCCTGTTGCAGGCGATAGCACACCTTGCCCAGAGTGGGGCCCAGATGAAGGCCACCAGAGTCTTCACCATCATGATGGCACCAGTCCTAGTGGCAGAGAAGCCCATCATTCGGAAGAAGAGTGTGAGGAAGGGCATTAAGCAGGCCTTGCTGGCCGCAAACAGGAAGTGGAAGAGGTTGCAGAGGCTGATGGACCGTGTCACATTCACCTGCTCCATCTCAGGTTTGGTAGTGAACCCGTATGAGTCCTCCAGCTTCCTCTTAACTTTGCTCTTTTTGGCCATGGCTTTGCGAAAGAGGCAATCTGCAAAGAGAACCAGAGTTAGTCTATCATTTGGGATTTGACGATGTGCGAGGCACAGTGCCGTGGTTCTATCCCTGGGACGGGAAAATTCTGGGTTTTTATTTAAATATCTTAACAATGTCAAACTAGCTGCAACCCTGTGTTGTCAATGTCAATCTATGTGTGTAATTCTGTCTGTGCGTGAATGATACTTTGTGAACATCTATGAAGCACCTACTGTGACTGTGTTAGCTTTGGTTCAATGTCTACAACATGCCAAAGCAAAAACAAAAAAGTATTTACAGGAACTTCCCTTCCCTTCCGTCTAGTCTATCAGAGATAATAACTTTTTTGTTTGTTTGTCTGGCACTAATGCTAGACTAGCTATACTGATCACACATCACCAGTAACACATGATTAAGATGAACATTCTTTGGAAGGACAGGGTTTAGTTACATGTGTTTCATCTGAGATTAAGCAGTGCCCATCCTGCAACAAAAACAACTACAGTACTATTACTAGCCATCTGAAGATTTGAGAACAAGAAGAAAGAATGAAACCTCCAACCAATAAAACCAATTTGATATTAAACAACATGCTTCCTCTTGGCTGAAAATGTATAAGTTCTCAGAAGCCATGAACAACTGAGTGCCAAACATAGCATTGGAATTTTCTTTATCACAATATATCTTTACAAAAAGAGAATTTACTATGTAGGCATCACACACATTGGGGTATTTTAATATTTATGGAAGCGCACTTGCTTGAAACAAAGTAGCACATTGTAGAAAATGTTGTGTTTATTCCTCAACTTTTGGCAGTCAATGGTAGACTATGCATTTTTCAATTAATCAAGACACCTGAATTACCAAATCTACTGTGTAGAAACCTGAATAAAAGATAAAATGGCAAAAAACAAAAACTGGTTACCAAGGAAGTAAAAGTTAAATGTGTGGTTTTATAGTGACTCATCACCCATGTCTGGGTCTCAATCCCCTTTACACTGGGCAGACATTTTAAGACCCACATAGTCAGGTACCAGCACCAACTCCACTCCCTGGGGAGTATTCCAACCCGATGCTGGCTCATAACTGCACACAAGGGTTAATTGCACTACAAGTTGCCAACAATGCCCTCTCAGGTAGCCAGTTTTTTCTCCTGAGCAGAGAAGCAAAGCATCTTGCTCAAGAATGCAGTTCTCTGGGAACTGTGCAGCTTCAAACGATGTACCCACTAGCACTTGGCAAGCAACTACAGGTCAAGCTTGCTAACCACTCAGTCACAGTAACTCCTTCAACATTATTTGGTCTGACACAGAGAAAATCAGCTACACGTTCAAAAAAGGGGTGTAGAGCATGTCAGCCTTCACAAACAGCACCAGACTCTATACCTATGCTTTTCTGCTCATTGAGAGGGGGAGGGAGAGAGAACACTTTGAACAATAAAGTATAGGTCTACCCTTTGAGATTATTTCTGGAGGTTGGCCCTTTATTCATTAATTGAAATATCATATTAGGCTTTACAACTTATACCATGAAAAAAACCCACAAAAACATTCCTTCATTATTTCTCTTTTGGTCACATACACTACTGCACCACCTACTTTTACCACCGCCACCCAAACTAAACCAACAGTGGATACGACTTTTTGTGGACTCGCAGTGAACCAGCAGAAATAGCGCATCGAATCCAATCCACGTGGTCACGCCTGATTAAACACTGATACATGCCGTCTCGTCCCCATCAATACTGGCATGCATATGGACCATTACCATAACCGGATACATTGATGCAAACATAAGAGGCAGGTATAAGTGGCAAATGAAAACGGAATGATAACTGCTAAGAATAGCTCTCAGTCCATGCAACGAAAAGGCGCAACAGAGATCTCGAGTGGCGTGCACACATTCATTATACTTACACGACAGCAAGCAATTTGCTACAAGCGATTTCAACGACCTCGAAAATGCGTTGCGACATCATCACGGTAAATCTACCCCCGCAGTTTTGTGGCCTGCCCAAAGTCTTTGGCCTGCCACGATCGGGTGAGGTGGATCAATAGAGCGTGTCAACTACGACCAAGTTGTAAACGCTACAACAAAACGTCACCAAACCGAAAAATACTACCAGCAAAAAGGACAGTCCACTCGTTTACCTGCACACTAACTGTATGCTCTAACTGCAGGCGTCGAAATGAGTTCAGCACACGTTGGAAAATGATTCACCGGGAACAACCATCTGTTGCGCCTGTGGGCTCAGCATACGTCTCCACACCACTATCACAACATGTTACGACTACAAGTATAGCACAGTTCACATATAAAAACATACTAAAGCGACACATTTAGGGTAAGTATGAATTTTGGTGTAATGTTGAAGAATATACTGAGTATTCTTATTTGCGACTTTAAGGTCATTTCCGTCTGTCTCTACGTGCCAGCGTGTAAAGGCTTGAAAACATGGCTGAGTCGTCCGAAACTGCCGCCTCCTCCGGCGCTGCGGCCAACCCGCAGCAAAAGTCGGTTGGCCTCACCATAGATCGGTCAGAAAGGACGGCGCCTAAGCTAACAGGCCCATTTTCTGATATGGTTGACCCCGAAGGCGGTTTCCAGAAGGTGATAAAATTCCCATTTGCCCTCGGCAGTGCCATAGTTATTCCGCTTGGTCAAGATATCGTCTGCATCAGTGCATGGTTGTGTCAATGTGTGTTCCTTGAGTGGTAACTGACTTGTGCAAGTTGACCTGATCCTTTGAACACGGTACAACACTGAAAGGAGTTTTTGTTTTAGCTTGTTCCTAGTGGTGACGCTTCAAATGCGTCCACGGGCGAAATGTCACTGTGCCCGAAACCCTAAACTAGTAAAACTAAAAGGAACTCATCTATCGTGTTACTCTTAATTGACTTGACTTGACTTGACTTTTACGACGTTTGAGGCCTTTTGTAAGGCATGTTCGACGTTCCATGTGATAAAATAACTTGCTGCAATGCGTGGCGGGCTAGCTACTAGATCAAGTCTATTGCATATTTTGGCATTTTGGTGCGTAGAGAGAGGGGAGATCTTTCCAGTGTTTGTCGAGTTCAACTTTAGTTTTATTTAAGTCATCCACTGAGGCAGCTGTGACAACTGAATCTGGTAGGCTATTCCAGGTTGTGATGATGCGCTGTGAGAAGAAGTTTTTCCTGATGTTCAGCCGAAAACTGTCTTTATGGAGTTTCAGCGAGTTTTTTTTTAATACAGTGTCAGAGTGTGTCGCTGATGCGTGCGTTATGCCTATGGCTCGACGCTGAAAACGATACTTCTACCGAACACATTTATTGGTGGTGGGATGGTGGCCTGTCTAACAGTCGTGTCATGTAAGAGCACAGTGAAGGGCATGAAATCGTAGATGCTGGTGCAGACCTACTTGCGTAACTGAACCTGTTGGTGGATGTGATACATGTTATAATTGAAAGCACCACCGTGGTGCAACACTTACATCAATCAGATATGTGGCAACTTACTGCAGATATGAATGTGGTGTCTTGCATATTATCAGACGTCAACAGTATTTGAGAGGGCTTTAGTATCATAGTATGTGTATACTGATTCACTCTCAAAGTTGCAGTTTTCAAGATACATGTACATGCTCCAGGGATTTACACTGCAATGTGAGACCTCAGAAAATCTAAAAGAATGAAAACAGTATTAACTGAGATATTTTAAACAATTCCAGCAACAACAATATTTGAAGTAATGATAAAAATAGCAGTCCACATCCACATAAAACAAAATTTGGTGAACGCTCTTTCTTTTATCAGGCTCCCTCTATCTGGAATGACCTCTGTTCGTCACTCTACATCTCCCTCGACCTTTCGCTCTGCTCTCAAAACTCACCTCTTCTTGAAATCGTTCCCTGATCCTGTCTAAGTTTCTTCATCTTCCTCCCCTCACTGTTCTCTTTGTACTAGCTTGCCTAAGCCCCCTACCACCCTCCTGTCTCTCCTCCCCCTCTCCCCAGTTTCATGGTTAAGCGGTGACACTGTACATCAGTTTGTTGAATGCCTGAAGTGAATGTCTGACTCCTATGTTATTAAGTTTATTAAGTTACCTTTGAGGTGATTGACTGTTATTGTATATTGTAATGGTTGTGTAGCATGTCTTAACTCATGGTAAGGCGCTATATAAATCCACACATTATTATTATTATTACATGCAATTTAGAGTTGTATCCCTTGCTGTGTTTCCCAGAGGATGGCAATTTGCTTCCCATGCTGAAAAACATGCACAAGAGAATGCATGCAGGAAGCACTTGCCTAGCCAGGAAGAGGTCAGGGGAAACTTGAGCCTTGTTATGGCAATGAGAACGCCTCCATGCCTGTTCTTGACTTTGTTCAATGTGAATTGCTGTCTTGTGGGGAAAACCAGCCCTGGCACACCACAACTTGCAGGTAGTCTGCATATTTGCTAATGAGTAACAGAAATATGATTGAATACTAGTTTATGAACCCTGAAGTCAAGCCATGTGCTGTTTAGCTAAACCTTACCTGAGTTAGTTTTTGTGTTAAGTTTTTTTTTTCTGTGTATGGAAAATTGTATCTGATAATTTTTTTATTTTAATGTTGACATTCTGCTCATCCTGTTTTTTGCAGCTCTTCATGAATCCCATAATGAAGGAACTAGAGGCCACCGTTGCCAGGAACAATGCTACCCTTGACCGAATGACCAAGTGAGTGGAGCAGTTTTTTATTTAATTTATGAAAGGCTTGGGAATGAGTTTTAGTTTTGTGCATTGCCAATGACAGGAATGTGTTTTTTGTATTAGAAAAGATGATAACACATTTGTCTCATTTTAATGAACTACAGGATCTGGTTGCTGGATGCACCGTGTCACACCTTTAGATTTCTTATGAGGCAGCAAACCTGGTTAGTGAGAGATAGTGAAAGTAGGGTACTGTACAAGATGGATAGGAATCTGAAAGTGGAACAAAACAAAAAGGAGAATAAATGAATTAATGTAATGCACCAATTGGTATGGATTTCTTTTCTTTAGTGTATAAATTAAAAGAGAGGTTTAGAGTTAGGTCTGTGATGGACAAGCATGTGGTTAGCAATTTTATCAAATTGGATATGGCATATAATAGTAGGAATTTTCCAAAAACAAATAATACATTGCCATCCCATTACATAAATTATAGTTGTCTTTTCCATTGATTACATATGTGCACGTCCATGATATTGCCTAACACTAGGTGGGACATACCTACTGCAATGGCGCCGAGCAGTGTCTGGTTTCTTTGTAACCAGCGTGGCGATCACATGCGTATATCATTATAAAAGGTATTATTTTGATATCTAGCATGAGGGAACATCAATTTAGTTCTATGAAAACAAACATGATGTGATTCTGACCAAATCAATCGATGTGATAAGCTCCTCTGCGACGATTGAGTTTCGTAAGGAACACCAGAAACCAAAACCAGAATGGCCAGAGAAAAACTAGTCATAAAGTATTTATTCATGACCCATGGATGAAACTATTGAATTGTATTAATAAAAAAACTAATGTAGAATGCCTTACTTAACCCAAATTGGATGAAGATGGTCGATCGAATGGATCAAACGAACTGAAAGCTTCGCACATGTGTAGCAAAATGACGTACGTTACAGAAGGAAATGAAGGAAACGAAGCCTTCTCATTGGTCAAAAATCGCGTGTACTATGGCGTATCCTTCCATAAACGTGTTCATTCACTGCATGATGACAAAAGCTTCCTTTGTAGCCGTTTCGAGTGCGGAAAAATATAGCAACACGTTTGGTACACGCGTACCTTCCGTAAGTAACGCATGGAAACGACCGACGCTGACCATCAAAATGGTCCCAAGAAATTGGTTAATACCAAAAGAAGAATAAAACTATGCAGTTGTAGGAGTAAACTAATGAAAGGAAAAGTAATTTGAACCTTCTCTTCAACACATTTATGTATACATGTTTGGTTTCGATTTTTTTCCTCTGAGCAAGGGTGGAGGAAACGAGAGTAACGAACGCATAGGTCTTTTTTATTTCGGTAGAACTACCTCTGTTTTTATTTTGTGGCGACTTTCCACTGAAATATGACTAAATAAATAATTGAACTTGAATTATTTCACACAATCTATACTTTGTAAGGTGAATTTGCACAAGATAACAAGCATTCAAAAGTGGCGTCGCAAAATGTCCCGTTTTTCGGTGCCATTTTTCTGCTTCGTACGAGTTTAATTATTTTTTTGTGAATCTCTGCAAAGCAAAACTATAAAAACTATTGGTCATAGCATTACAAAAACATTTAAAGAACCCATATAAATTTGAAATATGTGACCCTCCACCACGGAATGAGTCGCTTTGTCCCCCTGGGCCATTTTCAGTTTTTTACTCTATCTGAAAGTATTTTAAATGGCAATCACAATGCTGAAAACCGTTTGAAAATCGGACAATTAGTCTCCGAGTTACAGGTATTTGTATATACCCACCCTCGGAAATGTGTTTCTGAGAAAATTTCAAGTAAAAGTTTTGAAACTTCAGCACAACATTTTCCTTAGCAACCATGCATGCATTTCTTTGAAATTTGGCACAGTCATACGACATAACATAAACAACTAACACACAAATTTTCAGTTTGAAACATTAAGTAATTTATTGTCAACATTGTTTCATAAAATACACGAAAATTTACGTTCACGGCTAAATTGTCACAATGGCTTCCTGATCAAAAACCTATTCATAATAATTTTAAAATCAGTGCTAATGTGCACAGGTCCAAGAAACACAAAACAAAATGCTATGTGATATGAGATTACACTAAACTTTTTGTGTAGTAAAGTATGGGGGTGTGGTGGGGTGGGGTGGGTGGGAGGGGGGGGGTGCACAGTGATTGTTATACTATTTATACGCCACAATGGGAACTGATGATTTTCGTTTAGCTGTCGGTCCCGACGACCGGGAGAAAGCAGCAAGCACCGATTGTAATGGGGGGGAAAAACAACAACTCAGCAAGAATTCTTCATGGATGTTCAGAGCCTGTAGTGTACATGAATACTCTTACACTTTGAATGACAATAATAGTAAGCATGTATTTTGAACACGTACTCATTACCGGTAGTAACGTGACTGGGACCGATTCTTGCTGGGAGGCTGGAGTTAGGTTGTGGGGGATTACCGGTAAGCAAAAATCTTAGCGAGATCCCTGAATGTGGACACAATTCATTATGCCATTCAAAATTAAATAAATGTTAGTCTGAACTGTAGGCCTAAGCTGTAGGCAAGCGATCACTACAGAATAGACAACAACAGTAAAACACTGTTTATCAAGAATAATATTGCTTCTGCTATCTTTCACCTCTCTTGGTAACAGCTATCACTAACGAATTTTACGAACTTGCACGATGAAATTCAAATTAAACACTAATGAAAAATATTTCAGCATAGAGTAAGTATGAATAGTTACTGTGCAATGCAACCCTGCTTTGTTGACTCCGTTGAACTTGCATCTGCAGTCAAATCCCTCCACCTTTCGCCTTTCCTCATCAGGATGTTGAGTTGCATGATACTGTTTATTGTTCACAACACATTCAGCAACCAGTGGTTGATCGTCGTTGTCACTGTCACTCTGTGCACTATCTTCACCTTCGAATCCTTCCTTGGCACTCACTTCATCACCACTTTCCTCGTCATCGTCGCTAAAGCCATCTTCCTCTGATGCTGGTGTTGTAAAGTAGTCTCGAATTAAACTTTCTATCTGTTCACTATCTCCGTGGTCCGTAATGTTATAATCTCGAGCGGAATTCAAAGCTTTGACAACAATTAAATTTTCTTCAGACTCGTTATGGGACGCCATCTTGAATAAAAGCCTCGCACTGGTTGGCCGATTGATGTCACGTGCACGCATTTGGCCAATCACGGCGTGGAACCTCAGCCTTGGTGACATGTTGTTTACAAAGGTGTCCCCTCAGGATTATTGTTTTTAGCCTTCTAATTGGCTTTATATTTGAAACCAACCAATCGTATTCTTGGTAACAAAGACCTCTCCACACAATCATGTGTAAATCAATGGGTCCACTCAAAAAATAGAGGGGTGACAGGTAGTAAAAAGTGTTGATTTTTGCACGATTGCTTTGCCAAAATCGGACGGGTAGTGCTTATTAAACACAATTTTTACTAACTTTGGAAGTGAATTTTACTAAAATATTTACAGAAACTTGTAGATAAAGGATTACTGAACCAGAAACAACCAAAAACTCAAAATCGACAACCCACACCCCTTGTACCTATTTCCAGTGCTAGCGCCGAATGGTTCCAGGGACAAAGCGTCTCATTCCGTGGTGGAGGGTCACATATATGCATGCTGACTGTGTTAGATAGTTTTATTCAAGTGTCTTTACCCAGACCCCCAGTTTTTGATAGTGTTAGGCAATATCGTGGACGTGCACATATACATGTGTAAGAATAGATGGAATGGAAGCCATCCTCTTCAATTCGTTGAAATATTCCTGGCAGTGTTACAGATTATATACACATATATATATGAGTGAGTGAGTGAGAGAGTGTGTGTGTGTGTGTGTGTGTGTGTGTGTGTGTGTGTGTGTGTGTGTGTGTGTGTGTGTGTGTGTGTGTGTGTGTGTGTGTGTGTGTGTGTGTGTATTTTCAAAGTGATTATGTACATGATGTATAATAGTATATTCATTTACAATTACATTCCCATATTTTTAGTACTTAGATCAAAACTTTAAACAAGTTTGAAACATGCCCTGAATATTTGTTTGCAAAATTATATGACTTAAAAAACAACAAATTGGAAGGGTGTTAGACATTGTATTGGAGAGATTCCCATTATGGTATTTTTGACACAATTATACTGATGACATGCATTTATGACAGATGAGGAAGTGAGCAACAGAGGTCTTGGAAGCTGAAAAGTGTTTGGTAGAGTCAACATATCTTTCTGTACTGTTTTGTCCCTGCAGACAGAAAAGTGGATTAGTTAATGCAATGCCTGTACCAGTAGTTATGTTGGCAATTACTTCCCAGTATCTTTTAAGTGATGAACAATTGGTAGAGAGGTAATAGCTTTATAAAGTGAAGATGCACTTTTTGTAATACAGGGATGCAACAAATTGTTCCCATTATCATGATGTTTACATATAGATAGTTATGCAGACTGGCCTCTTTTTAGAGGTAATCACAGTATTTGGCTGGGGTTTGAGAGCACTTCAGTTATCTTTTTAATTTTTGACTCACATGCGAAGCAAAAGTGAGTCTATGTACTGAGCCGTGTCGTCCGTCCGTCCGTCCGGGCGTCCGTCCGGGCGTCCGGGCGTCCGGGCGTCCGGGCGTCCGTAAAAAACTTAAACGTTGGATTTTTCTCGGAGACTATTAAGTCTATCAACACCAAATGTGGCATGATGGTGTATGATGACAAGGCCTCAAAAAACATACATAGTGACTTGACCTTGCTTCAAGGTCAAGGTCACAGGAGCCATAAATGTGGTCTCAAAAACAGTCATTTTTCACATTTTCCCAATTTTCTCCCACGTTATTGAGAATGGCGACCTTAGCTACAAGTGGTATATAGGTCAAAGCAAGCCCTATGTTTTGATACCAGTTTGGTTGACCTTGCTTCAAGGTCAAGGTCACAGGAGCTCTTCAAAGTTGGATTGTATACATATTTTGAAGTGACCTTGACCCTGAACTATGGAAGATAACTGTTTCAAACTTAATAATTATGTGGGGCACATGTTATACTTTCATCATGAGACACATTTGGTCACATATCATCAAGGTCAAGGTCACTTTGACCCTTATGAAATGTGACCAAAATGGGGTAGTGAACCACAAAAAGTGACTATATCTCATGGTAGAAAGTGCCAATAAGCACCATTGTGCTTCCTATGTCTTGAATTAACAGCTTTGTGTTGCATGACCTTGGATGACCTTGACCTTGGGTCAAGGTCACATGTATTTTGGTAGGAAAAATGTGTAAAGCATTTCTTTGTGTATGATGTCATTGGTAGGTTTAGTTGTTTGACCTTGACCTTGAAGGTCACCTGAAGGTCAAGGTCATATAAAGGTCAAGGTCAAGCATGTGAGTCGTATGGGCTTTGCCCTTCTTGTTATATATCTTGTCATGTGTAGTTTTTTGTCAATGCAGTGTCTACTTTATCTGAAAGAAAATTCTACTGGTAGAATTCTAGTAGAAAGGATAAGAGAATTCAGTTGAAACACAGTAATGTGGGGGATGTATTAAAAAAAGTTGTTTCTCATGTGTGAACTTGGTTACTTTTATTGATATTAAATAGCAAGGGAATACTGGTGATATTGGTCGTTCATTGTTTCTGATATTTTGTCTTTCCTATCTCACCTCAGGCAAATTGATCTGGACAGAGAGAGGTCCATAAAGGAAAAGCAGACAGCACACATCCCCGAGGCTCTGAAGGGAGGGTAAGTAAGCATTGTGCATTCTGAGGTCAAGTCATGGGATAGAAAATGTGTGCACAGAATTCTCACCCACGCTTCTTCGTGGCAGTGCCTAGTCTGTGCAAGTCTATCTTAAACCATTGCTGCTTCTGTGATAAGGCTGGCAGTGTTTTATGGCATCACAAAAATTTCCCGTAACTGTGAGCAGAGAATGGTCCTTCACTCTGCAAAGATGATGGTAAATCTAGAGTTCTTCCATGAAGCCAGGATTTTAATATTTGAAGTAGTGAATACTATTTGTAGCTTTAGAATTATTTTTTTGGCTGTGTTGAATCAATCGTCTCATGACAAAGAAGTGGATGAAACTGCAAAGGTGATGACGAACCTTTCCTCTGTGTTGAGGCTTGGGACACCCAGTATTGGAGAAAACCACTCTGTCAGCCCTGTAACTGTTGCATAATTTTCCTGGCACTTTTTCTATTGTACAGTGGAGCCAAGGGTTATCTCATGTAATTGTTGTGTGGCCAGCATTGTACTCTGCTTGTAGGATTCCCATTTGCCTATCCACTGTCTGGGTGGAGGTTGCTGGCGTTCAAAACCTTCAGCACATTAATTTTGGCAGGAGATTGTTTTTCACCATGTAAAGGAAACAGTTCTCTGCATTTGAGGATATGAAATCATGCCATGAATAGTTTCATCTATCAAAGTTCTTGTTTTTCATTGCAGAGGACAGAAATTGGAAACTGTGATGCAGCATTTGGAAGAGATGATCACCTACCAGAGTGGAGATAAATCTGGGTAAGTATGTTAGTCATGTTGTCAAGCATCATTTCTGTTTGTATCACAAACCATGGTTAATTTTGATACTTCTCTTTGTTTGGAGTGCAGCTTACTTCGTCTTCTTTGTTGAATTGTATGTTGTCTGGTTTGGTAATTGGCTATGCCAGTTGGTTTGCCGACGACACCCATCAAATCTGTGTTGTTCACTCAACAAAACTGATGGAACTCAAAAGTCAAACAGTTTCTGGTCAGTACTCTGTAGTAATACATCGCTGTTTACTGTCTGATGTGTACAGATAGAAATGAGATGTATAATTTCAGGATAACTGTCTCTGTTCATCATGTGGTATATATCAGCAGAGCGCTGGTATACCTGCACTGAAATGACTTCACTGTTGACTGCAGGCACCCAGCAGAGCGCTGGTATCCCTGCACTGACATGACTTCACTGTTGACTACAGGCACCCAGCAGAGCGCTGGTATACCTGCACTGAAATGACTTCACTGTTGACTGCAGGCACCCAGCAGAGCGCTGGTATACCTGCACTGAAATGACTTCACTGTTGACTGCAGGCACCCAGCAGAGCGCTGGTATCCCTGCACTGAAATGACTTCACTGTTGACTACAGGCACCCAGCAGAGCTGCAGGCCCTGGATGAGCATGGCATGGCAGTGCTGACTGCCCACAGTGTGGCGGCCTTCGTCTCCACCCTGCAGGAGGGCCATCTCAAAACCTTTGCCACCAACATCAACAATGACTGCCAGCTCTGGCTCTCCAGACTCTTCAGGTCAGCCCAGGGGAGAAAAAGAGACAGACAGAGAGACAGACAGACAGACAGATAGACAGAGAGACGCACCAACATACACATACACAGACAAACACACATAGACAGATGCACACACACTAACTCACACATACATTTACAGGTAGACAGATGCACAGTCAGACAGAAGGGATGTGAGGCAAGCTATTGGGGGAAAGAGCAAAACCAAGGGAGAGGTGCCCATTTTGGGATGCATTTTCATCATGCTCATGATTGGTTGCCAGTTTTGTACTGAAGACTATGAATGGACAAGGGTCGCATTTATTTCAACAGTTACATATAGCAGTACATGTATTATTCCAGATAATAATGTATGAAGTGAATTTTGATAGTTTTCCATCCATTTGCATAGAGATAGAGGTAATTGAGCTCTCACATGAAAATGGGCATTTGGGCTTCCTCATATGCTGTCCCCTGTGGGTTGGGGGTTAAAAGAACAGACCCACCGTGTCTCCCTTCACAATTTGTAAGAGGCGAATAAACAGGTACATCGTGACTTGAATTGCACTAACTTGGAACTCTTTTAGTGATTTTCGTGCTTGATGGCCTTACGTAGCCTACAAAGGCTTATAGGCCTTAAAACTCCATTCATCCATCATCCATCATCCTCATATGCTGCCCTAGGGACTTGACCAGTTTTCTGTGTGCGTGTCTGGCAGGTTCCAGGACTCTCAAGTGGTGTACCATGAGGAGGAGAGGGACGGCTTGGTGAGGATTTGCCGTCTGGCTCTGCACCAGAAGTACCCAGCCTATGGCACTGATGGCTTTGATGCCCTGTACTCCCGTCCCCCCGTCATCTACATCTCGGCTGCTGCCAAGTCTGGCCTTGGCCACTACCTTTGTCTGCAGGTAAACACCCCCCAGTCCCATGCTCCTCTCTGCAGGAAGGTTTCTGTATCATGGTTTGGTAAGCCCCTGATGCAGCAGCCAGCCAGCATTGGGTTGTTATGAACTATTCAGAAATAGAGGAAGTGGAGCACCTGAGTGTGTAATTAGTCTGTCATTGTGTTTATCTGCTGCCTTGGAGAGAATAGTAAAGATGGAGTAAAAAGTGAAGCAATCTGATGCACACAAATCTAAATCCCATGAGAAGCTGGGTGCTGACTGGTTGCAAGACATTGCTCATTTCATCACAGTTTTTTGTTGATTGGCTGCCTATAGGAATTTACTTTATCCTTGCATATTGCGTTTATATACTGACTTAGTTCTTATTCAGACTGAGACATATCCTCAGAAAAATGTATGCTCTTGCTAACACTGAGTGTGAAGATCTATTGCATCAAAACTTTTTGTGGCACCAAATTTCTCAACAGCCAATCTGCAAAAACAACAGGAAAAGAAAAATGTGCACAACTGAGCTATATGATAGTATCATCAAAGATGTCTTTGGCATTATATAGATGAGTGTCGCACAACTATTGAAGACCACCAGTCAGCCACCAAGTTCTTATGGAATTTAATCACTGTTATCAGATGTCAATTTCTGGGTAACAATGAATAATTAGATCTAATTGCACTTGTTCGTTTGTGCCCCTGCTCTCAAAGGTAATGATGGTGGTCACTGTGAAGGTGTGTATGTGTGTATGTGTGTGTGTGTGTGTGTGTGTGTGTGTGTGTGTGTGTGTGTGTGTGTACGTGTGTGTGTTCATGTGTGTGTTTATGTATGTGTGTGTGTGTGTGTGTTCATGTGTGTGTTCATGTGTGTGTGTGTGTGTGTTCATATGTGTGTTTGTGTGTGTGTGTTCATATGTGTGTGTTCATGTGTGTGTGTGTGTTTGTGTGTGTGTGTTCATGTGTGTGTGTGTTCATGTGTGTGAGTGTGTGTGTATGTGTGTGTGTGTGTGTGTGTTTGCTTGCATTTGCATGTGTATGTGTAGATTTCTGTTTCAGCACAGGAATGAATAATTTCCCCAATTTCTCTTTTGCATACTCTATTTGAATTCATTTCATGTCTGTACTCCCCATCCTTCCCTCAAGGTGCCTTTTCTTTCCCCTTTTCTGCTTCCTTTCTTACTTTCCTTTTTCTTGATCAGGTAGCAGTATTTAACTCTGCTTTTTTTTTTGCAGCTGGGCCTCCCCCTCTCTTGCATCTGCACAGTGCCTTGCAACACGATGTTTGGGGCCAGCAGCAAAATGGTGAGTTGTTTGCCCTGGCTTTCCACTGTACTGGTCTCCCACTAGACTGTCTGGAAACATGTCTGGTTCACTTTGAAAACCACCATTTGTATTGTGCTGTTTTCACCCTCGGCAGACTGAAAGCTTTGGCAGTATGTTATCAATTACGACATTAAAAAACTTATTAGCTCTTCTGATTAACTCTTCTCGTCCCATTCGCCGCACAGTGCGCCAAAGCGCATTCAGTTGCCTCCCACCCGCCGCACGCTGCGGCAAAGCTACTTCGCTTCGTTTCGTTTGTATAATCCACACTTTCTAGTGTTCTCTATCGGACCCAATGTGGTTTTAGAGCAGTAGAGAACTTTCCCACAACGTTTGATGAACGTCTAACGCAGAGCGTGAGGTTTAATGCGACTTTTGTGGACCGATTGTGATTGTTTTGATCGAAATGTCTGAGAACATCCCGGAAGTTCTGCATCGCTCTGCGCTAAAGCTTTTTTGCTTCGTTTCTTTGTATAACCACACTTTATAGTGATCCCTATCGGACCTAATGTGGTTTTACAGCAGTAGAGAGGTCTCTCACAACGTTAGATGAATGTGTGTGTACTGCAATGTGGACTGATTGTGATTGATTTGATCGAGATGTCTGAAGGAACTGACTGTCATTGTGATGGACGGTTCGTCTCTTCTGTATGTCAGTGCTAAAAAACTGTTAAAGATTTTTTTTTTTTAATTTTGACTGGACATTTTCCAATGGATGATTATTGTGTGGTGAAATTCTGGAAAGGATCAGTGGGATCATTACCAAGATATTGCTCGGTAAGCTCAAATTCAGCATGCTCGTATTTCTTGGTTTGTGAAACAAGTGTGTAATTTCAAGCATGCTTTCTCAGTCTTGCTAAAGGCGACTAACGTTTTTTTGTTTTAGTCTTGTAGGGCATTCATTTTCCTTCAAAATGATATGCCACATGATGCATGTAGTATCTTCTCTAGAGGCATAATACACTCTCAAAAGAGCACTACCGGGTGTGTGTTTCTCTGCAGAAAATAAATTGTGTTGTGTTCTGTATAAACCTGGTAAGGGAAGAGTTAATATATAACTTGCAGTTTCTCTTTATTGCTAAATGAGTAAATCATAAGTGTTTTGTTTTCTTATCTGTCTGATGAAATGAATATATAAAAAAAAGAAATACACGGAATGGTTTGATAATGTTCACACTATTGTAGTAAAATGAACAAAAACAGCAATACTGGTAACATCTACACCTATGACATTGGTCTGTTAAAATCTGGGATTTTATCTTTGTTCTGTGGCACTTTTTATGTATAGGCAGAGTTTGCCCATTCAAAGTATGCTTCTATAGTCTGACCTGGTGATGTTTGCATCAGGATGTGGCCATGCTGGAGAAGTTGATACAGGACGACATAGCTGCCGCCAAGACCCCAGTGCTGCTGGTTGGCTATGCTGGTAGGTCTGGTCCTCCGTGTCCCTATAGGGGCAGCGTGTGTACTTAGTGTGGTGTCCCTACAGAGGCAGCGTGTGTACTTAGTGTGGTGTCCCTACAGAGGCAGCGTGTGTACTTAGTGTGGTGTCCCTACAGAGGCAGCATGTGCACTTAGTGTGGTGTCCCTACAGAGGCAGCGTGTGTACTTAGTGTGGTGTCCCTATAGAGGCAGCATGTGCACTTAGTGTGGTGTCCCTATAGAGACAGCGTGTGTACTTAGTGTGGTGTCCCTACAGAGGCAGCGTGTGTACTTAGTGTGGTGTCCCTACAGAGGCAGCGTGTGTACTTAGTGTGGTGTCCCTACAGAGGCAGCATGTGTACTTAGTGTGGTGTCCCTATAGAGGCAGCATGTGTACTTAGTGTGGTGTCCCTATAGAGGCAGCATGTGTACTTAGTGTGGTGTCCCTACAGAGGCAGCATGTGTACTTAGTGTGGTGTCCCTATAGAGGCAGCGTGTGTACTTAGTGTGGTGTCCCTATAGAGGCAGCATGTGTACTTAGTGTGGTGTCCCTACAGAGGCAGCATGTGTACTTAGTGTGGTGTCCCTATAGAGGCAGCATGTGCACTTAGTGTGGTGTCCCTACAGAGGCAGCGTGTGTACTTAGTGTGGTGTCCCTATAGAGGCAGCATGTGCACTTAGTGTGGTGTCCCTACAGAGGCAGCGTGTGTACTTAGTGTGGTGTCCCTACAGAGGCAGCGTGTGTACTTAGTGTGGTGTCCCTACAGAGGCAGCATGTGCACTTAGTGTGGTGTCCCTATAGAGGCAGCATGTGTACTTAGTGTGGTGTCCCTATAGAGGCAGCATGTGTACTTAGTGTGGTGTCCCTACAGAGGCAGCGTGTGTACTTAGTGTGGTGTCCCTACAGAGGCAGCGTGTGTACTTAGTGTGGTGTCCCTATAGAGGCAGCGTGTGTACTAAGTTAGTGTGGTGTCCCTATAGAGGCAGCATGTGCACTTAGTGTGGTGTCCCTACAGAGGCAGCATGTGCACTTAGTGTGGTGTCCCTATAGAGGCAGCATGTGCACTTAGTGTGGTGTCCCTATAGAGGCAGCATGTGTACTTAGTGTGGTGTCCCTATAGAGGCAGCGTGTGTACTTAGTGTGGTGTCCCTATAGAGGCAGCGTGTGCACTTAGTGTGGTGTCCCTATAGAGGAAGCATGTGCACTTAGTGTGGTGTCCCTATAGAGGCAGCGTGTGTACTTAGTGTGGTGTCCCTACAGAGGCAGCGTGTGCACTTAGTGTGGTGTCCCTATAGAGGCAGCATTGCACTTAGTGTGGTGTCCCTACAGAGGCAGCATGTGTACTTAGTGTGGTGTCCCTATAGAGGCAGCATGTGCACTTAGTGTGGTGTCCCTATAGAGGCAGCATGTGCACTTAGTGTGGTGTCCCTACAGAGGCAGCGTGTGTACTTAGTGTGGTGTCCCTACAGAGGCAGCGTGTGTACTTAGTGTGGTGTCCCTATAGAGGCAGCGTGTGTACTTAGTGTGGTGTCCCTACAGAGGCAGCATGTGTACTTAGTGTGGTGTCCCTACAGAGGCAGCATGTGTACTTAGTGTGGTGTCCCTACAGAGGCAGCATGTGTACTTAGTGTGGTGTCCCTACAGAGGCAGCATGTGTACTTAGTGTGGTGTCCCTATAGAGGCAGCATGTGTACTTAGTGTGGTGTCCCTACAGAGGCAGCGTGTGTACTTAGTGTGGTGTCCCTATAGAGGCAGCATGTGCACTTAGTGTGGTGTCCCTATAGAGGCAGCGTTTGTACTTAGTGTGGTGTCCCTACAGAGGCAGCGTGTATGTACTTAGTGTGGTGTCCCTATTAGGGTCTGCAACGAAGCTGGAAATCAGGAGTTATTGCCGCTGATGCTCTTTCGCGCGGGGAACCAAAAAGTGGTCTCTGGTCAGTACAGAATGGCTTCAGAACGCAGTGAGAGAGTACCAAGAGGTGTTCATTTTTGTTGTGTTTGCCAGTGCTACCGTGGCAAAGTGATCGTTTATTGTCGCAGTAAGCAGGCATGAAGTGACGAAGCTAGGTTCGAGCTTGCAAGCAGATGTAACTAAATAATGGCGTGGATCGGTGTAGTGTAGTGCTGTTGAATACTAGGTCTCTCTCGTTCTCAGCATTTCTGCTGCAGGAATGCAGTGCATGATTATTGAACAGAGCTCGCGCCAACTGCATTGAGTGATTGACTCGTTAAAATATCATTAAATGCACTCGCATATTCATTGTTGTTGTTGCTGTCCTCCTCATGTTTCCGTGTTCGTCTTTGTTTATCCTTTTTGTTGATGTTACGAATCGCATCTCCTTACGCGAAACGTGAAAAAAATTAAACTATAGGTATCAAGGCTTGACTCGCTCTTAGTCTCATTTGCTCCAGTTATGTTCTTGTTATTGGTCTTAACTAGCCGTCATAGGCTAATATTAAGCAGTAAAGCTCCATTCGTTCGTTCATTCATTCATTCGTTCCGTCGGTCATTATGTATATTAATGCATTCGTTTGTTCGTTCATCCCCATTGTCTGCATGTACAGGTTGATGCGTCTGATATCACTCATTAAGACAGTTCTTAACCGGGCATATCTTTGACTAGGCGAACACTTAGCTCGGAAACTTATCCTGAGATCGAGTAGGTAAAGCATATATGCGAACAGTTTTCTGTCCGAACTACACAGTTACACGAGAAACTGTCTAGTAGTGAGTACTCTAGCCTAACTTTTAACTTGATTCGATTTCGACGCACAACTCAATATGAATAATGTAGCAATATTCATTAACTATTGATGTACTCTACTTTGTGCTTTGAGACATTATTACCGTTATTTAAGTACGGTGCCTATGTTTGTGTATCAGTAATCCTGAAAATGAGCGTTTTGTGTTCGAGCTGAGGACAATATGGCAGTTGGTGCGCCCTGCCAGAGCAAGCCATGGGAATACTATGTTTCAAAGGAAAGTGTTAGTCCGGTTAAAAACGGCCTGTTTAGCGCATATTCCCTTGTAAATGCTTGTGTTGTAGTGGCCACACACAGGTTCAACCGTGAGTCCGTTATGCAAGGGGGGAGGGACTGTGAGGAGATTGACATCCCACAGGCTGCCACAAGCTCGGGAGGGGAGTTCACGACTACTCTTATTCTCAAAACAAAATAGTTGTACAGGTCTGCATCCCGAAAATCTGCAGGAAAATCCACTGCCGAACACCATCCTGTCTTGAGACTGACTGGATCAGGAAGTTTTTGGCCCGATGGTGTTGTTAGTTTTGGAAACTTTGGGGCCAAAGCGTCGGCACAGTCTATGTCGGATTCCCCCGCCGATTGCTTTGTTTACCTTCAAAGCAATACAGCCCTTGACCCTTTGAATTAGGTCTGCTTTCGTACCCGACAATGGCTGTTGCATTTCCAGTATGAATTGCTTTAATTCCGGCATACGCCATCGTTCGAAATTTGCAGTGTCCATTACCGCCATAGTTACAATAATGCAGTGTACTGACCAAGCAGGCGCGATAACTCTTGCGCTTAGCTTGTCAGGGGAAGCAACAACCCCCGTTGCAGACCCTAATAGAGGCAGCGTGTGTACTAAGTTAGTGTGGTGTCCCTACAGAGGCAGCATGTGCACTTAGTGTGGTGTCCCTATAGAGGCAGCATGTGCACTTAGTGTGGTGTCCCTATAGAGGCAGCATGTGTACTTAGTGTGGTGTCCCTATAGAGGCAGCGTGTGTACTTAGTGTGGTGTCCCTATAGAGGCAGCGTGTGCACTTAGTGTGGTGTCCCTATAGAGGAAGCATGTGCACTTAGTGTGGTGTCCCTATAGAGGCAGCGTGTGTACTTAGTGTGGTGTCCCTACAGAGGCAGCGTGTGCACTTAGTGTGGTGTCCCTATAGAGGCAGCATTGCACTTAGTGTGGTGTCCCTACAGAGGCAGCATGTGTACTTAGTGTGGTGTCCCTATAGAGGCAGCATGTGCACTTAGTGTGGTGTCCCTATAGAGGCAGCATGTGCACTTAGTGTGGTGTCCCTACAGAGGCAGCGTGTGTACTTAGTGTGGTGTCCCTACAGAGGCAGCGTGTGTACTTAGTGTGGTGTCCCTATAGAGGCAGCGTGTGTACTTAGTGTGGTGTCCCTACAGAGGCAGCATGTGTACTTAGTGTGGTGTCCCTACAGAGGCAGCATGTGTACTTAGTGTGGTGTCCCTACAGAGGCAGCATGTGCACTTAGTGTGGTGTCCCTATAGAGGCAGCATGTGTACTTAGTGTGGTGTCCCTACAGAGGCAGCGTGTGTACTTAGTGTGGTGTCCCTATAGAGGCAGCATGTGCACTAAGTGTGGTGTCCCTATAGAGGCAGCATGTGTACTTAGTGTGGTGTCCCTATAGAGGCAGCGTGTGTACTTAGTGTGGTGTCCCTATAGAGGCAGCATGTGTACTTAGTGTGGTGTCCCTACAGAGGCAGCGTGTGTACTTAGTGTGGTGTCCCTACAGAGGCAGCGTGTGTACTTAGTGTGGTGTCCCTACAGAGGCAGCGTGTGTACTTAGTGTGGTGTCCCTACAGAGGCAGCGTGTGTACTTAGTGTGGTGTCCCTACAGAGGCAGCATGTGTACTTAGTGTGGTGTCCCTACAGAGGCAGCATGTGTACTTAGTGTGGTGTCCCTACAGAGGCAGCATGTGTACTTAGTGTGGTGTCCCTACAGAGGCAGCATGTGTACTTAGTGTGGTGTCCCTACAGAGGCAGCGTGTGTACTTAGTGTGGTGTCTCTATAGAGGCAGCATGTGTACTTAGTGTGGTGTCCCTACAGAGGCAGCATGTGTACTTAGTGTGGTGTCCCTATAGAGGCAGCATGTGTACTTAGTGTGGTGTCCCTATAGAGGCAGCATTGCACTTAGTGTGGTGTCCCTACAGAGGCAGCGTGTGTACTTAGTGTGGTGTCCCTATAGAGGCAGCGTGTGTACTTAGTGTGGTGTCCCTACAGAGGCAGCGTGTGCACTTAGTGTGGTGAAGATCCTATTGTAGATTTGGTCCTCCGTGTCCCTATAGAGGCAGCGTGTGTACTTAGTGTGGTGTCCCTACAGAGGCAGCGTGTGCACTTAGTGTGGTGAAGATCCTATTGTAGATTTGGTCCTCCGTGTCCCTATAGAGGCAGCGTGTGTACTTAGTGTGGTGTCCCTACAGAGGCAGCGTGTGCACTTAGTGTGGTGTCCCTACAGAGGCAGCGTGTGCACTTAGTGTGGTGTCCCTACAGAGGCAGCGTGTGCACTTAGTGTGGTGAAGATCATATTGTGGAGAGCACACAGGGAAGTCTTCAAGCTGTAATTGAAAAGGGACAGATATATACTTAAATTGAAATGAAGGAAAGTAGCATTTACATCAACCTACGCAGGAGCTGAACCATTGAGCCCTATCACTGTACACAGAAACCAGAAAAAAATAGAGAAATGGTTAAGAAAAGTAATAGCTCCAAACATACAGTTGATGAAGTCTGAGTCTACAGACCTCCACCTTTATGCATGGTTCATCTACATGACATTGTGTCCATGTTCAATGCTGAAGGTGATCCAAGCCAGGAAAGTGACTGCTTAAGTTAAAGAATGCTTGCTTCTCAGAAATCCTATCAGTCTCAACTGTTTTTAAACCTGCTTTCAATAGACTATTTGGTTATTAAACAAAGAGATGTTTTCAATCAAAAATCCACTGATGATGGACTGACTTGCTTGTTCGGTACTTTGAGAAACTGTTAATGGAAGAGGAGCATGTGACAGAACTGCTTTGTAGGCTGATGTAACCAGGGAAACTGTGGAGGCGGTGCCAGAAAGAAAGGCTCACATTCGGGTTCTCTTTGGGCTTTTTCTTCTTTCTTTTTTCTCTCTCTCTTATATTGGAAATTTAGTTGACACTAATTTTGCACAATTCACCTTGCCATTCTATCTCAGAGTGAAGATGCTGAGGTATATATTTAGGGAGACATTTACATGATTTGCGTGATTACATTATGGCAATTTGTCGTGGTAGAGGTCACTCACATCTAGTGTGTCCATGATTTACTGCATGCTCATATTCTTGAATTTGTTGTCAACACCATATTTCGTTTTGTTGTGCAGGCACACCTGTAGTTGGGCATGTTGACAATCTGGGACGTCTCCAAGAGATCTGCAAGAAAAACTCCATATGGCTTCATGTAGAAGGGTGAGATTTACTGATCTTTCCTTGCCAGAATGTCATACATGTTTGTGATGGTACCCTTGCAGCCTGAAGTATAAATTCATCATGTGCTTGCATACATTTTACCATCCTTTGTGTTCTTGCTCTTTGTGTTCTGCATACTTTTATAAGTGAGCTTTAGAAGACACTTTGCCATGCACCGGTGGTAGACTGACAGACTGCAGTGTACAAGTGTAGTCCTCACTGCCCATCTCGCTGTACTGTGACATCATCCAGTGCTGAGGAGGAAACCTGAAGCAATTCTTCCTTGCTTGTTTGCAGAAACAATCTGTCCACACTGACATTGCTGTCTGTGCCCACGGCAGTGGAATCAGCCATTTCTGGAGACAGCATGACCCTTGACCTTCGGTGCTGGTTGGGCATCCCAGGCCTGCCCTACTTCATATCCTTTGGTTGGAGAGGGCACCAGATTCCTGTAGGAGTTGGTGCCAGATTTGACCTGGCCCCAACTAAGAGGAATTTTACTTAGAGCACAGTTGCTCGCATTAGGAGCTGGCCAAAATGAACCAAAGAGTTAGAAAAGAAGTGGCTGAAACATGCACTTTTTGTACCCAGTCTTGAGGTCTGAGACACAAGCTCTTGCTGTAAGCACACTTTTATGGAAAGATCAGTTCATTATGGCTTACTTTGGATGCAAGCACTTTACCAAGGTGCATTTACCACAGGAATCCTTTGTTATCCTTGTATGTGGGGAAAAGCAAAAGATGGAACATCTTGCACATAACTTCTGCTGTGGATAGATGACTGTGTTATGGGACCACAAAGATATGGAGTTTTAAATAGTTAATTGGGGTTTTGGCTGTAGATATACTAAAACAACCATATAATAGGATTCCACCTTTTTTGAGACGTCTTGGGTAGGTGTTTTTTTTTTGTTTTTTTTTGGTACTAAATGAGGCCTGCAACTGTATTTCTCAACCTGCTGTACATCTGAGTGTATTTCTCTGTCAATATATCACAGAAAATGCTGCATCTGCAGGTAGAATGTATGCTGAGTGAATGACCTGGATTCTGCAGTTGCTGCTGCTGTGTTGTCCTTGACCCTACTTCAGACTCTGTTCAAGGCCTCGGACCCTGCACTGGTGCATGCTGCAGGCTTGAATACCTTCAACCCTCGCCTCAAACTCAGTTGCCTCCCCTTGTGGGTGTGTCTTCAGAGCATCGGCCATGACGGCATCATTGAACGTATCAAGACTTCTATCGACCTGGTCAGTGTCCACTCTTCTGACACCTTTATTGCATCGTACTCTTGCTCCCTTCTGCCATCACCTTAATTGCAGCATGATGATATAGGTAGGTGGTAATTCAGAGCTCTTAGCACTAGAAACTCCTAGAATTTTGTAGAAATTTGTTTTCTCTTAAAATCTCCAAGAATCTCCCACATTTCCTGCTTTTTCTCCTAGAAACTCCAAAAATTTTAGCCTGCCACCATTTCAAACCTTGCAAAAATGTCTACCTACAACAATTTTTTTTCACAGAAGGTCCAGTAATCTTGCTCCTAAACAATGAATTTATGGCATGGGAATGCTCGGCAGTATGTCTCTCTGATCCTCCTAAAAGAAAAATTGTATCTCCCAGAAAACCTAGAATCTCATATAAATGTTTTGTGAGTGCTACAAGTACTGGGGTAAATATGCAGAATACATGGGTAACAATGTTATGATGTCATTTTAATGATTTGTGTGTGTGTGCGTGGTAGGGTTATTCTCTCTCTCTCTCTCTCTCTCTCTCTCTCTCTCTCTCTCTCTCTCTCTCTCTCTCTCTCTCTCTCTCTCTCTCTCTCTCTCCCCCTCCCAGAGTGTCTTTTTCTGTTTCTCATAGCTTTCCCAATAATTAAAATGTTGCATTTTAGGGTATTAACATGTTAGAAAATATAAGTGGTCATCAAATTGAAAATAATATCTGCAAATAATTACATATTGAAAGTCAATACTAAAAGTAATGAGTACTTTTGACTCTCACTGGGTTCTATTATGTTACGTTTCATACAAGATGAATCTCACCGTTATTGTTTTATGCCTGAAATTTAAGTTATTTATCACATCTTTGTGCAGGTGAAGGAATAA
This sequence comes from Theodoxus fluviatilis, assembly GCA_034096865.1. Classification (NCBI taxonomy): domain Eukaryota; kingdom Metazoa; phylum Mollusca; class Gastropoda; order Cycloneritida; family Neritidae; genus Theodoxus; species Theodoxus fluviatilis. The sequence continues at coordinate 35,722 of JAWQFJ010016262.1, read as the reverse complement.
CCATTTTGATTCTCCAGAATGGCATGAATAATTAACTGTTTGTCTTGCAGTGGTTGAAGAATAATGTTTGTAAGAGAGAAGTAGAAATTTTCCATGGCTTGTTTTTGTGTTCCAGGCAAAGACAATGGCAGATGAGATTGGACCAGTCACAACAATACGACTCGTGGTACGTTGGAATCACAGCTGACTCTGTTATGATTCATTCTTTCATTGGTTATGTGATTCTGTGCTGTGTTGTTTTAAAATACAATTTTGATTTTATAATTTATTGCATGGCTTTGATTTCCTCCTTTTTAAAATTTTAAGTCTGAAGTAATGAAAGGTTGTTTCTGAGCTAAGATTTTCCTTACCAGCAGCGCAGTGTGTCATGTGTGTTGTCCTCATGGAAGTGCCTTGCTGAGCATTGAGCAGTTTGTGTTGCTGCTTACAGAGTCACGACAAGAAGGACAAGGGCAGGGGAGGCAACTCTATCATGGACCTCATCTCTAAGGCTGTCAGCGCCTTTGTGAGTACCACTCTTTCATCATAAGGAACAACAGTAATGATTTTGAAGACAACAGCACTAGCGGTTGCCAAAGCACCATGCACAATTAAAAAAAATTTGCTGACAATGAAAACTTGTTGCAATGTTCTACACTAGCTCCTTCCAACCTGTGGTTTCTTTGCTCAGAGGTCTAATATTGAGCAGTTGACAAGTGGATTAGACAGAAATGTCAACTTTTTTATCATGTTAAACTTGACTTTGCTTATTTCACTCTGGACCATAAAACTCTTCATACTGGAGCATGTTGAAAAAGGATTGTAGACGTGAGAAGTGTGTTGATGATCATTACTGCAGGACTTGTCTTTCTGAATATAAAAAAACCTTGTGGTGATGTAAGGGCTCCTCCTTTCACAATCTTTGAATGTAGGTGGTGGTTGGTGTCTCCTTCCAACGAACTGCATGCCACCATACTCACGCCATGCATTGTGTCTTGCAGCTGATGTTTGAAATTGCCACACCCACCGTGGTGTTCCGCTTTGCAGAGAACACAGCAGGAGCAGGTCAGTTCTCTTTCTCACTAGACTTGCTTTTGGTTCATTTCCACTATGAACACTGGTCATTGCTGTTCCCTGTTATGCTTGGGGCAGATTACAAACTTTAGTTTGTTCATCTCCGTGTTGGTTTAGGGTAAGGATAGACCCACAGCATCTCCACACATGATTTGTAAAAGGAGAGTGACCCACAGCATCTCCACACATGATTTGTAAAAGGAGAGTGACCCACAGCATCTCCACACATGACTTGTAAAAGGAGAGTGACCCACAGCATCTCCACACATGACTTGTAAAAGGAGAGTGACCCACAGCATCTCCACACATGACTTGTAAAAGGAGAGTGACCCACAGCATCTCCACACATGACTTGTAAAAGGAGAGTGACCCACAGCATCTCCACACATGACTTGTAAAAGGAGAGTGACCCACAGCATCTCCACACATGACTTGTAAAAGGAGAGTGACCCACAGCATCTCCACACATGACTTGTAAAAGGAGAGTGACCCACAGCATCTCCACACATGACTTGTAAAAGGAGAGTGACCCACAGCATCTCCACACATGACTTGTAAAAGGAGAGTGTCCCACAGCATCTCCACACATGACTTGTAAAAGGAGAGTGTCCCACAGCATCTCCACACATGACTTGTAAAAGGAGAGTGACCCACAGCATCTCCACACATGACTTGTAAAAGGAGAGTGACCCACAGCATCTCCACACATGACTTGTAAAAGGAGAGTGTCCCACAGCATCTCCACACATGACTTGTAAAAGGAGAGTGACCCACAGCATCTCCACACATGACTTGTAAAAGGAGAGTGTCCCACAGCATCTCCACACATGACTTGTAAAAGGAGAGTGACCCACAGCATCTCCACACATGACTTGTAAAAGGAGAGTGTCCCACAGCATCTCCACACATGACTTGTAAAAGGAGAGTGACCCACAGCATCTCCACACATGACTTGTAAAAGGAGAGTGACCCACAGCATCTCCACACATGACTTGTAAAAGGAGAGTGACCCACAGCATCTCCACACATGACTTGTAAAAGGAGAGTGTCCCACAGCATCTCCACACATGACTTGTAAAAGGAGAGTGACCCACAGCATCTCCACACATGACTTGTAAAAGGAGAGTGACCCACAGCATCTCCACACATGACTTGTAAAAGGAGAGTGACCCACAGCATCTCCACACATGACTTGTAAAAGGAGAGTGACCCACAGCATCTCCACACATGACTTGTAAAAGGAGAGTGACCCACAGCATCTCCACACATGACTTGTAAAAGGATAGTGACCCACAGCATCTCCACACATGACTTGTAAAAGGAGAGTGACCCACAGCATCTCCACACATGACTTGTAAAAGGAGAGTGACCCACAGCGTCTCCACACATGACTTGTAAAAGGAGAGTGACCCACAGCATCTCCACACATGACTTGTAAAAGGAGAGTGACCCACAGCATCTCCACACATGACTTGTAAAAGGAGAGTGACCCACAGCATCTCCACACATGACTTGTAAAAGGAGAGTGACCCACAGCATCTCCACACATGACTTGTAAAAGGAGAGTGACCCACAGCATCTCCACACATGACTTGTAAAAGGAGAGTGACCCACAGCGTCTCCACACATGACTTGTAAAAGGAGAGTGACCCACAGCATCTCCACACATGACTTGTAAAAGGAGAGTGACCCACAGCATCTCCACACATGACTTGTAAAAGGAGAGTGACCCACAGCATCTCCACACATGACTTGTAAAAGGAGAGTGACCCACAGCATCTCCACACATGACTTGTAAAAGGAGAGTGACATCTCCACACATGACTTGTAAAAGGAGAGTGACTAGGGATATGGAGACATGACTAGCTTGTACTCTAACCAGTTTGTGTAACTTTCATGATCAATCATGCATCGTAATCTACAGAGGCTGATGGACTGTAAAGCTGTGTCTTTATCCTCCTCCTCCTCCTCCTCCTCCTATCGAAGTTTGTTCATACCTGTTTATACACGCAGTAAAGCTGTCAGTGCTTGTTTTAAAGGGGAGACATGGGTAAAAGATAATTTTATTTTTACTGCAATGAGTTTTCAAACTTTCATGCATGGCAATTGAAAGATATACATGAAAATAAGTGAAAACACTTTTGCTCAATGGGAAAAAAGTAGGTCATCTGAAAATTATTTAAATAATACCTAATTTTCAATCTTTTTTTAAAATGTACAGCTTATAATCTATATACAGGAAAATTAAAAAATAAAATTCATTAGATTTGTCATTTCAAATTTCAATATCTAAAACTTGTCACATCCTTTTGGGAAAATTCCAAATACTTTTGAAAAGGATGCTTATTTAGTTTATTTACTTGGGGAAATTCCATTTTTAGAACTTGTTAAATGTATAACTGCTGATATAGGGGCTCATTTCACAAACCCATGTGACAAAATGTTGCTACATGCATAAAGAACACACCCTGAAAATTACAGATCTGTACAATGCTCCGAATATTTTCTACATAATTTCAAGTTCATGAAAAGTAGTTTACGAGAAAACGTGGGAAAAAATTAACCTTGGGAAACTTGCATTTTCCATTTTCTATGTATTTCCAATAGTGCAGGCAAAAATTCTCAGAGGGGTAAGGTTCTTTTTTTGCACTTTTACATGTTTTCTAGCATGTTTTAAATAGACAGACTATTGGAATTACATTGTAGAGGGTTGAAACAATTCAAAAATGCTCATAAGTCAAAATCACCAGAAAATGACATTTTGACTGTTTTTATAGTGGTGTCTCCCCTTAATGGTTATTGATCTCTCACTTTTTTGTTGGTGTTATGTGTCTTTATGTAGTGCCATCTTCTTGATAATATCTCATCATTTCCATGAGCAGCAGATTTCCCCTGAGTTGAGTGGAATTACCAGTGCAGACTGTTTGTATTTGTGCTTGCCTTGTGTGATACAGGGATGATGGTGGCTCCCTATGCCAGAGCTGAAAGTGAGGACGACCCAGACCTGCTCAGCTACTATGATTCCCTCAACTACTGGGTGAGTGGATGTACCTCCAGTGTGTTTGTTTTTGTTTCCCTGAAGCCATACCGCGTCTCCCTACAATATTTGTAAGAGGCGAATACATAGGGACATCGGGTCTTGATTTGCAGTTGCTCTAAATTGTTCTTAAGATTTTCATGCTAAAAGTAACATGAACCAACCATTAAAAAAAATAATTTCAAGCACTTTTTTCTTATCAGTCAGATACTATGTCACCAAAATGACACCAAATCATTTTGGTTTAACACTTTAAGGCAATTATTTCTTTTTTATGAATTTTCAAAAATATGGGTCAAATGAAGGTCAAAATCGTAAATCCAAAAAAGTGGACCCAGTCCATTAAAAAAAGTTTTTGCCCTAGAGCTTCAAAACTTGCACTAAAAATTGATCTTGTACCCCCAAATCTAGGAAATAAGTTTCATGAAGATATCCATGATGTGGGGTGAGTAATTGATTTTTTTGTGATATCCGTAATGGGTTTTTCAAGAAAAACCGGCAGCCTACATGATGTAAATCAACAAATAAAATTCAGTAAATTGCCATTTCTCTCCCTCACCTGAGGAAAATGTCCACATTGTTGTTTTGAACAGGCACAATGATAACTTTGCTGTTGAGTTGCATTTTAAGAGTGTTTTAGGAACACAGATTCACAAATGTCCAACATGCGATGAAACCCAACAGAAACTAAATTCCAGTAAACTGTTCAACAAATGCACTTTTACTGATTTATTTTGGTTCATAACACATCCAAAATAATTTCTATAGCCAAGAACAATCCACAAACAGACTTGAAAGGAATACTTATGAACAAAATCTTCCAATTAATATTATTTTACACACAAGAATACTTAAGTTAATGAATTTTTTATCATGAAAGCGAGGCAAATCAATTCAGCATCTTCATAACTGGCAAGTAAATGGCTCCCATGATACAGTTGCTCCATACATAAAAGAAGACAATTAGTTCTTTGCACACTCTTTCTATAAATGCCTTAGCTTAATGCTATGAGAATTGGTGATTCTAAACTTCAAGGCTTTGAAATATCACATGTGTACACAGTGACACACACATGCCCTCTGCATGTCTGGTGGTGCAGATAATCACTGACTGATCATTTTTTTAAATTTCCATTACCATGATCATGAATCAAAGATTGAGGAGATTGCTGTGACCTATGCAATCGAGAGAGAAAAATAATACTGACTAGAAGTTACCCAAGTACATTAATGTTATTAATTAAATAAAACATCAGTGCTTTCACCTTTTTTTCAAACTTCAACAACTTAAAAAACACTCATTTATATTCAATAGCAGGGCATGATCTGCCCATGTTTGCAAAGCTTACAGTTAGTCATAAATTGATGGCATCAGTAGTCCTTGACATTGCAGTTTCTGCATGCGACGTTCAAATGCATAAAATACGAACATGGAAACTTCTTTTCCAATAATAAAATGTGTTAAATCTGAAGTATTTACATATTTGAAATGCTTCACTAAACAGTTCTGCCTAATGATAGCTGACTGTTGACACTGCTGAGCGGGCAAAACTAGGCATTCTGCCGCATACAGCATTAGCCCATAGCCGGCCTAGCCTACAGCACGTGTAGGCGTGGCCGAACGAACTAGGTCGCTCCGAACTCACTCACTCGAGACGATTCAACATCGCTTACTAACACCTGATCAGCAATATATGAACTGCCATTGCAATTTGTATCTATTTAATATATCAACACTATCAAATTAAAGAGAGAAATAGCTTTCCGAGCTTTGCAGGGGACTTCGCTCGAATGTCGTGCAGTTTAAAACATCAATACAGATGGCCATCGGTAAAATTCGGAATTCTCCATCAACACTCGGAAACAGCCGGGGTAGTCTAGTCAAAACTGTTTTTAAAGTAACTTAATGCGCATATTATGTTCTGAAACTTACAACATTGATACATTGAATAATAGGGCACTTAAAATAGTTATTTTGGAGTGGTGCGGTGCTTCTGTAGCATTAAACAAGTTTTCCTAACTTTTCCTTCATGATACTTTTCGGTAAATTGGAAGCTGGTCTGCTCCTATTTTGGTGCACCCTTCGGGCTATGTCTCTTCTATCAGCATTGGTTGCATTTTAAATCATCCAACCAATAAGAACGAAGCTTTCGCGCGTATTCGGACCCATACAAATCGCAAAAAAATAGGGACGGAATGGGAGATAATAATTTTTTGCAAGTAGGAGTTAGGTCCCTTGTTGGTTCATGCTACTTAAAGGCCTTACATAGTCTACAAAGGCTGAAAGGCAGTAAAAGTCACTCCCTCCCTCCTTCCCTCCCTCCCTCCCTCCCTCCCTCCCTCCCTCCCTCCCTCCCTCCCTCCCTCCCTCCCTCCCTCCCTCCCTCCCTCCCTCCCTCCCTCCCTCCCTCTCCAAAGCCATTAACTGATGGTAAAATACCTGTTATGCTTGAAATGCACACTCAAAATGTCAGATATTGGGTGCCACTGAAGTGGATTGTGAAATTCTTTGTGGAAGCAAGGATAAAAACTGAAGATGGGCCTGGAAGCATGTCAGAATCCACTAGTAAAGTTGCAGCCTCCTGATGATGAATGAGATGCAACAATCTGATTTAGATGGAAGTGACCATTTTGAGTGCAGTGGGTGAGAGCTTTCTCAGCTGACCAAGTTCATCTTTTTTCCAGTTGGCCGAGACCCTGCAGCGCGCCTGTCCTAGGGTGCCCATCGAGGCGGTGGAGGTGGACAAGGAGGGGGTCTGCCTGCGATACTCCCCCCTGGACTCCGCCCCTGGTGAGTTGGGTCACAGCTGTTGCCAGCTGATCTGTGGCATTGTTCCCCCCCCCCTCCCCCTCCCCCCAACCCCCTCACCTCCCCCTCAAGCAGCTGTGAGGGAAACTTTCAATTGTAGGGAAATGTCCCTATGACTGCAAAGGTTATTTGTATCCATTTTCTTTGCCTGGCTCTAGCAATTGGCATTCATCAGTATCAAATTCATCGTAGGATTAATCTTGATATTGTATTGGTCTATGCAAATCCTGTTCCCCTAAGGCTGTTGCTCATAGTGAAACACAAACACGCTGTTTCTATTTCTCAGATCTAGTCAGTATTGGGTGTTTGGACATGATGAAACTCCTGGAACCTCTCTGCTACATGATAAGCCATGTAATATCATGTATCTCTGCCAGTGGCCTAAATTGACGCTAACAGTGGAGTCCGACACACATTTAGATTTGAATAATGTAGCGATTTAAATGAACTATCGATGTGTTCAACATAAGAGTTTTGATAAAACAATACTGTTGTTTGGTTATGGTTTCTTAGTGTGTGTGTGTCAGTAATGTTACAAATGAGCGTTTTGCATGCGAACTGAATAAAAAAAGAAGGACAGCATTGACTCTAGTGTGATAGCATGACGGTTGAAGGAAAGGAGTGTTCTTATTGGTTGATGGGCAGAAGCATTTCACTTGAAATACTGGGAGATTACAACCAGTCCAATACCATGAAATCATTTCGGGGCACACAAAAGTCCACTGAAATATCTGCTCTCACTTGAGGAAACATGTAGTTGATTGTCTAAAAGCTGTTTTCACTGTGTGCAACTGTCTTTAGCGCAGTCATGAACACTTTTCCCCGCAGTGGTTCCTAGCCTGCTTAGGGCATGATGAAGAACAGTAGTGCACTGGCTCTTTGACGTCATTTGCAGTCAAATTATGCATTGCTGCCGGCTTGAATAAAGTATGGGGAAAAAAGTAAATGCTTTTTTGTGTGACATTTCGAAGCAGTTTTTTTCTTGAAGCACTGACTTTCCAGCATTACAGGGATTTTTTTAATTAGAGATGATGGGTAAACAGTAGAGTGCAATACAATGAAACAAAATTAATTATGATCATGTGTCTATGCAGATACAGCACACATACCACTAATGTGCACATGCCTTGCCATAGAGGACAGTTTTACCTGGAAGTTGTGGACATTTCATCTTGCATAGACACCCCCACATGCCTACTCATTCACTGCCCCTTCATTCTCTGTCCACTGGGATGCAGCTTCACCCTCAGATTCAATATTTGTACTATTGTTCACTTTTTAACCATATACAATTTGGCTTTTGGTAACATTAAAAAAAATACTTGTGATATTCTTAACCCATGTTTGTACATATGAATGTACATATATAAGAGAGAGAGAGAGAGAGAGAGAGAGAGAGAGAGAGAGAGAGAGAGAGAGAGAGAGAGAGAGAGAACAAACGAACGAACGGTTTATTGAAGAGGCCACCGGCCTATTTCAATGGCATACATATATCATACACCTTCACATCGGGTTGAGAAAGAAAGAGAGAGAGAGATGTATGTATGTTTATTCTACAAATATGTACATGTTGCTTTATTTCATGCTGTCACATTTTAAAACTAATGTTGAGGCCTTACTAGCCAAATAAGGCAGATAGGCCCATAAACAATAAGTATTCACTCATTCATCCTCAGAATATAATGAATCTTGTTTTGTTTTCCTCTGATGTTACCTGCTCGTCATGCCTTTCCTGTTTTTCTGTAGTGAAAATTTGAACGCCGTTGAGTGCACCCTCTTCTTTTTCATTGCAGCCTGCAGAACAACCAAGGAGGACATCCTGGCTTTTGTTGATACATTGAAGACACAGCTGGTGAGTAGGAGCATTTCTGCAGTCACTTGCATTGCATCTGTGAACTGTTGTTTTCAAATGCTGTGTCAAATATGCCTGCCGCGTGTGTCTTTGCTACTGGTGCTGGCCATGTAAGCTCTCTCAAATGTAAGCTTGTAGCAGAAGAACAATGCATCCCAGAGCTGTAACAGTATGTGGTTTCTAGTGCAAGGACAAGATCTCTTTCCCAAATATGTTGACATCCCATCTACCCCTGTTTGCGCCTCACAGTGTGAAATCTTGACGTGAATAGTGAAACTCAACTGTCTTTGGAAAAGGCTTGATCATCCTGTGTTTGACAAACTCGACATTTATAACTGGAAACTATTTAACATTGACAGGAAAGTTCATACCTTCACCCTTATCAGCATTGTGGCTGTTGAATTTGTTGTCTTAGAACTTTCTCGCTCCCCTCATGAAGCTTTGCAAGTTTATCCTTTCATCTTCCATTGTTATAAATGAGCACACCTGCCATGTCTTCAAGACTAAAGAATGTGGGGACTGGATGCCAGTGCTTGACACAGTTCCCATTACAGCAGGGTCCTAGCATGGGAACAGTCCATTTAGTTTACGAGTGGGATGCCCCATGGAGATGGTGTGACCATGTTGGTTGGTTGGATGGATGGATGGATGGATGGAAGGATGGATCTTACGTGCCTATCAGCCTTGTAGGCTATATAAGCAAAAGGCCACAACATTGATAAACACCCACTTTTATCAATGCATAAAAATACTTCACAACAGTGAATTCTATTAGGATGGATGAATAGATAGTATTTTACAGTCTATCAGTCTTGGTAGGCTATATAAAGCCATTAACTCATAGGAGTCATATCGCGAAATATCTCGTGGTGAGCGTTCTCCCGCGAGAATCGCATCGTGAGATATATCACGACGCTCTTGCAAAGTTCTCCCTTTCGCTATAATGGTCTAAGGGAAGTAAATCTTGTTAGCCTATATAGCTGAAGGAATTTAGAATATATTTTCCACTGATGATCAGAAATTGTAACTTTTGTGAGTGTGGTGTGGTTTGACAAAAAGGTGGGAAATCATACTGCAAAACGTTTGTTCTTCCAATTCTATGAACAAATACTTTGATTTGGTTGATTGCTAGCCTCCATCTGCTTGTATTTGGCTGTACTAAATGTTTATTCACATTTGCATTACTTGGATATTGACATTTAAAGTTTCTCATTTTCTAGGCGCTTGTACGCTTCCCATAACAGCGAGTGAACTGATTTTTTTCCCCTTCTTTTTCATTTTTGTGCATGTACACACTCAATTTGATGGTGTGTAATTCATAATTAGCATTTTTAGTCCCTTAGATCATTCTTTGAATGTAAAGAGTAAATAACAAGCTTTCATTTGGTATATAATTTGTATCGTTATCTTATGCCTTTGTATCTTTATTATATTTTGAAAATGCATTAAAAACTTACGATCCCGGAGAACGATCACAATATTTAGCCTTAACTCCAGTGAGTTAAGCACGAAAATCACTAGAGCAGTATAGAATAAACGCAAATCACGTCACGGTGTCCCTAGTTATTCGCCTCTTATGAATTGTGTAGGGAGATGCAGTGCGTCAATTCTGACCTCCAACCCACAGGGGGAGACCAACTTGGAGGCTGACGGGCAGGGCAGGGCAGGGCAGGGAGCATGGCAGGGAGCACAGCGTGACTTTTGCCGCCTTGACTCACCATTTAGAGTCCAAAATGGCCGAGTTAAAAAAATAGTTGCTTGATTTGTCAGAGTGTTTTGCCGAAGTTCTCGACAAAGTCCTTCAGAAGTGGACTCATTTGATAGAGAAATGGATGGAGAACCAGATGTTGATGCTGAAGATGGAGAAAGAAACACATCAGACCTCAAAGATGATATACTGCTCTTTGACCTTCAAACAAATTGGCAGACCATAAGCCAGTGAGTTACTGTTTTGCCACTGGAAATGGATGTAGAGCCACAACACAAGCTCCCAGCCTCAGCATCTGTTTTAAAATTTTCTTTATGTTTTTCATGCAACTTGTGTGTGTGTCTGTGTGTGTGTATACGTGTGTGTACGTGTGTGCGTGCATGTGTGTGGACATGGCGGTGTCCTAGGCCAGTCAAAATACTGGACAGAAAGCAGTTGATAAAGGTGCCCTGGATCCGCACTGACGTGACATTACATCGGAAAAAACCCAAGCAAGCAGAATGAAAGGAAACTGCAGAGAAACATCTTATTCCTGTCTCCTAACCTCACTAACTTTCAAAATGAACCTAGGACACATTTGTGAAAATACTTGAACTCCACTATTATGGTACAATGGTTATTTATATAAACCCAGATTTCTCTGTCCCAGGGATAGAACCACGGCACTGCACCTCGCACATCGTCCAACCCCAAAGCATGCTCGCCCTTCTCCACCTGTCAAAAGACATGGTTTCAACAAGCGAGTAGAGGCTGAGGGGCTGACCGTGTACTCATATGTTATACTACCTACAACCTTGTGTCGTTAGCTTTGGTTCAACGTCTATGACGGGCCAAAGCAAAAAGACAAAAAGTATTTACAGGAACTTCCCAACCCTTCAAACTTGTTTTGAAGTGGCACAGTGAGCATGCTTGAATGGCATGAAGTTTTGCAAGTAATGAAAACACACGTTACATATTTATATACATACATGCATAGTGTGCTGTCCTTGGTGTGTCGTAGTGACTGATTCCATGTGCGCCACACCGAAGTTGGGTTCATCACACACAACAGCAGCAGAATTGATGTCTTCAATGTCTCAGGTCACAATATTTGCACCTGTGAGGATAATGTGACACCTTTCCTAAAACTGATGACTCAATAATCTGTAGTTAGAGTGAACATAGCATACATGTATATTTTTCTTATGAATAGTACTTGGCTATGAGACATATCAACCTGAACAGACTGAGTGTGTTTGGTAGCTTTGTTAGAAAGCAGAGACCCAGTTTGTGCGCACCTGGATGATACGTTGTGGCATTTTGTGACAAGCAAGCATGGACAGGGGTAGGTGTCACTACAGTTGTGCAGCATCATGCTTTGTGTATCTTGAGTGTGTACACTTTCACTGTTCGGCCTTTCTTTTGCCAATCAGAGGGGTAGGAACTGCTTCAGGCGACGTTTTTGCTGGGCTAGTGCCAAGTAAGTGCCGAGTTTCACCCTTACTTGGTAATTGGCTGCAGTGCAATGGGCACTTTTCTCCACTGACAGTTCTTATGATCATACAAGCAAATCTGCTTTGAAATCAAGAGGTCTGAGTTTTACCTTAGGATTACAAGAGAGATAATGCTGAAAAGGAGAGACAACACCTGCTACCTTACCTGTCATGATGTTCCATTCTTTTGTATCCTATTACAGCTGTATGTTGCAATCAATGTATCATGTTGGGTAGTTATCATGTGGATTTCATGGGGCATTAATATTTTCAGTCTATGCTGATACCTGTGATGAATTTTTTTCTCTCTGTAGTATTGAGTTATTTTAAACTTTGCAAAATCGTTCTAACAAGAAATGAGACCATGTATAATAGGTCTTATTCAGATTTCATGACAATCATTGAACTTATGTAGTGAATGAATTTTATGAGGTACTGAAACCGCAGTAAACCTGCATTATCTATTGATGAGAAATTTGATTGCACTTGCTGCAGATAATTGCTAGATGCAAACTCATAACCAGACTCTTGAAACTTCTCATGTTTGAAATCTGTCCAAAAAATCATGCCTCTACAAGTTATTGGAGATGCAATTGTTGCCAAAATTGGGGCAGGGGAGGAGGCAGTGCTGTTGTCTGATTGATGTGGGCACGCCTTAGGGGAGAGGGTGATCCACTCTGCTGCTGCAATTGCCTGGCAGTGAAAAGCCACGGCTGTAGCTTTGACGGCCCTGTAGCATGCAAGCTGTGTCACCAAGTTAATCACAGTCCCAGGGGTTCGTGACTAAACTCATTCTGAGCAGATGGGAAGGAAGATTACCAGGTAATGTTATCCCTTGTCTTCTTTGTCTTGACAGGGGAAAAAATGGTGTCAGCACTGATTGGACACACACGCGCACACACACACACACACACACACACACACACACACACACACACACACACACACACACACACACACACACACACAAACACACACACACACACACACACACACCCTCCCCCTCCTCCTTGATGTTTATTTTTCTAGTCTAGATCAGTGTGGAATGTCCTGAAAACAATTTGTGTATTTTTCATGTTTCTTTTTTTGGGGGGGTGTGTATGTCTTTTTTTAAGCATGGATGTCACTTGAAGAATTTTTTTAAACTGCATTAATTTCAATGAACATTTCAAAACTAAGTTTTGATGGAACAGCAATCATATAATCAATTCCATAAATAAAATACACAAATGATTGATTAGTTTTTAATATAAAAATATTAATTATATTTGAACCAAAGCCACACAAATACTGAAGAATGATATACATCATTGCTATGTTTGCTCATATTATTCTTAAGTATCAGACACATTTTAACATTTAATGCTTGTCAGTTGATAACACAAATTTACATCAATAAGTTCAGTTCAGTGATAACATTTTTAAGGTAGACGTGGGGGTGCAGTGTGAAGTTGCATAGTTCAGGCCAATTTTGGAACAATGAATGAATGTGCATCGAGATGAAACAAACTCCTTTGTGCCCTTAGTTGGTAAAGTTCAAGGTAGAATGTGAAGCAGGTGCCACAGTGGCCCTCCATGTCTCCTGTTTCCATGGCCCTCCATGTCTCCTGTTTCCATGGCCCTCCGTGTCTTCTGTTTCCATGGCCCTCCATGTCTCCTGTTTCCATGGCCCTCTGTATCTCCTGTTTCCATGGCCCTCCGTGTCTCCTGTTTCCATGGACCTCCATGTCTCCTGTTTCCACGGCCCTCCATGTCTCCTGTTTCCATGGCCCTCCGTGTCTCCTGTTTCCATGGCCCTCCATGTCTCCTCTTTCCATGGCCCTCCATGTCTCCTGTTTCCATGGCCCTCCATGTCTCCTGTTTCCATGGCCCTCCGTGTCTCCTGTTTCCATGGCCCTATGTGTCTCCTGTTTCCATGGCCCTCCGTGTCTCCTGTTTTCATGGCCCTCTGTGTCTCCTGTTTCCATGGCCCTTCATGTCTCCTGTTTCCATGGCCCTCCGGTCTCCTGTTTCCATGGCCCTCCATGTCTCCTGTTTCCACGGCCCTCCGTGTCTCCTGTTTCCATGGCCCTCCATGTCTCCTGTTTCCATGGCCCTCCATGTCTCCTGTTTTCATGGCCCTCTGTGTCTCCTGTTTCCATGGCCCTCCATGTCTCCTGTTTCCATGGCCCTCCGTGTCTCCTGTTTCCATGACCCTCCGTGTCTCCTGTTTCCACGGCCTTCCATGTCTCCTGTTTCCATGGCCCTCCATGTCTCCTGTTTCCTCGGCCCTCCATGTCTCCTGTTTCCATGGCCCTCCATGTCTCCTGTTTCCATGGCCTTCCATGTCTCCTGTTTCCATGACCCTCCGTGTCTCCTGTTTCCACGGCCTTCCATGTCTCCTGTTTCCATGGCCCTCCATGTCTCCTGTTTCCTCGGCCCTCCATGTCTCCTGTTTCCACGGCCCTCCATGTCTCCTGTTTCCATGGCCCTCCATGTCTCCTGTTTCCACGGCCCTCCATGTCTCCTGTTTCCATGGCCCTCCATGTCTCCTGTTTCCATGGCCCTCCATGTCTCCTGTTTCCATGGCCCTCCATGTCTCCTGTTTCCATGGCCCTCCATGTCTCCTGTTTCCATGGCCCTATGTGTCTCCTGTTTCCATGGCCCTCTGTGTCTCCTGTTTCCATGGCCCTCCATGTCTCCTGTTTCCATGGCCCTCTGTATCTCCTGTTTCCATGGCCCTCCGTGTCTCCTGTTTCCATGGACCTCCATGTCTCCTGTTTCCACGGCCCTCCATGTCTCCTGTTTCCATGGCCCTCCGTGTCTCCTGTTTCCATGGCCCTCCATGTCTCCTCTTTCCATGGCCCTCCATGTCTCCTGTTTCCATGGCCCTCCATGTCTCCTGTTTCCATGGCCCTCCGTGTCTCCTGTTTCCATGGCCCTATGTGTCTCCTGTTTCCATGGCCCTCCGTGTCTCCTGTTTTCATGGCCCTCTGTGTCTCCTGTTTCCATGGCCCTTCATGTCTCCTGTTTCCATGGCCCTCCGGTCTCCTGTTTCCATGGCCCTCCATGTCTCCTGTTTCCACGGCCCTCCGTGTCTCCTGTTTCCATGGCCCTCCATGTCTCCTGTTTCCATGGCCCTCCATGTCTCCTGTTTTCATGGCCCTCTGTGTCTCCTGTTTCCATGGCCCTCCATGTCTCCTGTTTCCATGGCCCTCCATGTCTCCTGTTTCCATGGCCCTCCATGTCTCCTGTTTCCACGGCCCTCCATGTCTCCTGTTTCCATGGCCCTCCGTGTCTCCTGTTTCCATGACCCTCCGTGTCTCCTGTTTCCACGGCCTTCCATGTCTCCTGTTTCCATGGCCCTCCATGTCTCCTGTTTCCTCGGCCCTCCATGTCTCCTGTTTCCATGGCCCTCTATGTCTCCTGTTTCCATGGCCTTCCATGTCTCCTGTTTCCATGACCCTCCGTGTCTCCTGTTTCCACGGCCTTCCATGTCTCCTGTTTCCATGGCCCTCCATGTCTCCTGTTTCCTCGGCCCTCCATGTCTCCTGTTTCCACGGCCCTCCATGTCTCCTGTTTCCATGGCCCTCCATGTCTCCTGTTTCCACGGCCCTCCATGTCTCCTGTTTCCATGGCCCTCCATGTCTCCTGTTTCCATGGCCCTCCATGTCTCCTGTTTCCATGGCCCTCCATGTCTCCTGTTTCCACGGCCCTCCATGTCTCCTGTTTCCATGGCCCTCCGTGTCTCCTGTTTCCATGGCCCTATGTGTCTCCTGTTTCCATGGCCCTCTGTGTCTCCTGTTTCCATGGCCCTCCATGTCTCCTGTTTCCATGGCCCTCCATGTCTCCTCTTTCCATGGCTGTCCGTGTCTCCTGTTTCCATGGCCCTCCATGTCTCCTGTTTCCATGGCCCTTTCCTTGTTTGAAGAGAGTTCTGACTCACTGGAATATTTGTCTTCAAGGTCCAATGAGTGTAAAAAGGTGTTAGCTCAGGCAATGGAGTCTGACCCTCCTCATATTCCAGCCAGCACCACCGATATGTTGCAGGCCATCCATCCACCCATCCGTCCATCCATCCATCCATCCATCCATCCATCCATCCATCCATCCATCCATCCATCCATCCATCCATCCATCCATCCATCCATTCTTCCATCCATCCATTGGCTTTCCAAGGATAATGATTCGTATGGACGTGTCAGAGGAGATCACTCTGCCATGTATTCTACATACAATTACAACTGAGAAGAAATGTGGAAAAGAAATGTGAACCATGGACTCTACTACCACCCCCATTCTCTTCCGAACACCTGCATCAACATAATGTGGGTCTAGCCTCCACTAAACCAGGTTAATAAACAGTTTTGAGAAGCAAGTATTTTGTTAGTCTGCAGCCTTTTCTGATAAATTTGAGAGTTCTACAAATAAACACTGTGGGATCAAACTTGCAAAAGTTATGCCCATTTGAAGGTAGGGGTCGTGCCAGTGGCAATTTTTGAAAATGACCCTCAAAGTTTTTCTACACAAGTACTAACAAGTTCATTTTTACACATTTAAATGTATATTTCATGTACATCATTTGAGGAAATAATGGTTTGGTGTCTCTGGTGTGCATTGCTGCAAAAACATGCAGCTGACTCTGATAGACCCCCATCACATGATTATGTTACACCAAGTCACCTTGTGTCAGTTTGAACTGGCTTCATGCTGGCTGGTCACCTATGACCTCTCTGTCTCTGCAGAGGATTAGTTTGACTGCTGAACTCATTGCCTGTCATGACTCTGGAATTTATCCAGGGGCCCAATGTTCAGGGGGTAAGAATAATATAGTTTGAGGCCCAGATATGAGTGATAATTCATTATATATAGTTTCTTCTTTAACCTTTACATTGGGGTAGTTTTTAAAGGTGTATGTGTGTGTGTGTGTGTGTGTGTGTGTGTGTGTGTGTGTGTGTGTGTGTGTGTGTGTGTGTGCTCGTGCATGCACTTCATGCTGAATGTGCTGGATGTGGGTAAGAATGAAGTGTTTTGAGACCCAGATATGGGTGATAATTAGTTAGATATAGTTTCTCCCTTTATCTTTACATTGAGGCAGTTTTCAAGAGGTAGGTATGTATTTGTGTGTGTACAGAGTGTGCTGGATGCCACGGTGCTGATGCGGCCTCGTTTCCTGAATGTGATCAAGTCCCATCCTAACCTGGTGCTTGTGCAGCATGGCAACTGGGCAGGCCTGGGAGCTGTCAGGTGGGTGCGGCTCTTGGACTGCTCTGTCTGTCTGTCTGTCTGTCTGTCTGTCTGTCTGTCTGTCTGTCTGTCTGTCTGTCTGTCTGTCTGTCTGTCTGTCTGTCTGTCTGTCTGTCTGTCTGTCTTGTCTGTCTTGTCTGTCTGTCTGTCTGTCTGTCTGTCTGTCTGTCTGTCTGTCTGTCTGTCTCTCTCTCTCTCTCTCTCTCTCTCTCTCTCTCTCTCTCTCTCTCTCTCTCTCTCTCTCTCTCTCTCTCTCTCTCTCTCACTCTCTCACTCTCTGTGACTGTATGTCTGTCAGTCCTTCTCTCTGCCAATCTGTCTTTCTTACTCACATTTGCATATTCTTTTTACAATGAGAACCCATTCACTTCAGGATTGTAACAAGTCATTCACCTCCAGGACTCATTTAGATCTAAAGTATTCTCATCATTTCAAAAGGACTTGCCATTACCCTGTTTTGTGGTATTTTAAAATCTCACCATAGCATCATTGTTGCTGCTCAGTGATCTTTGGGCAGTATGAACTATGAATGCCTGCCCCTTGCTCACCATGCATAGTGTTACATGACTTACACAAACACATGGCTCACTGTCTATATGTACTAATGCAGTACATATGCCCACTAAGGGAGGTGGTGCATTGCTGATACATAACCATTGCCTAATTGTCTGTGTGTGATGGTGGACTGCAGGTACATTCCTAATTGTCTATGTGTGATGGTGGACTGCAGGTACATTCCTAATTGTCTGTGTGATGGTGGACTGCAGGTACATTCCTAATTGTCTGTGTGATGGTGGACTGCAGGTACATTCCTAATTGTCTGTGTGTGATGGTGGACTGCAGGTACATTCCTAATTGTCTGTGTGATGGTGGACTGCAGGTACATTCTAATTGTCTGTGTGTGATGGTGGACTGCAGGTACATTCCTAATTGTCTGTGTGATGGTGGACTGCAGGTACATTCCTAATTGTCTGTGTGTGATGGTGGACTGCAGGTACATTCTAATTGTCTGTGTGATGGTGGACTGCCTAATTGTCTGTGTGTGATGGTGGACTGCAGGTACATTCCTAATTGTCTGTGTGTGATGGTGGACTGCAGGTACATCCTAATTGTCTGTGTGATGGTGGACTGCAGGTACATTCCTAATTGTGTGTGTGTGATGGTGGACTGCAGGTACATTCCTAATTGTCTGTGTGTGATGGTGGACTGCCTAATTGTCTGTGTGTGATGGTGGACTGCAGGTACATTCCTAATTGTCTGTGTGTGATGGTGGACTGTAGGTACATTCCTAATTGTCTGTGTGTGATGGTGGACTGCAGGTACATTCCTAATTGTCTGTGTGTGATGGTGGACTGCAGGTACATTCTAATTGTCTGTGTGTGATGGTGGACTGCAGGTACATTCCTAATTGTCTGTGTGTGATGGTGGACTGCAGGTACATTCCTAATTGTCTGTGTGTGATGGTGGACTGCAGGTACATTCTAATTGTCTGTGTGTGATGGTGGACAGCAGGTACATTCTAATTGTCTGTGTGTGATGGTGGACTGCAGGTACATTCCTAATTGTCTGTGTGTGATGGTGGACTGCAGGTACATTCTAATTGTCTGTGTGTGATGGTGGACAGCAGGTACATTCTAATTGTCTGTGTGTGATGGTGGACTGCAGGTACATTCCTAATTGTCTGTGTGATGGTGGACTGCAGGTACATTCTAATTGTCTGTGTGTGATGGTGGACTGCAGGTACATTCCTAATTGTCTGTGTGTGATGGTGGACTGCAGGTACATTCCTAATTGTCTGTGTGTGATGGTGGACTGCAGGTACATTCTAATTGTCTGTGTGTGATGGTGGACTGCAGGTACATTCCTAATTGTCTGTGTGTGATGGTGGACAGCAGGTACATTCCTAATTGTCTGTGTGTGATGGTGGACTGCAGGTACATTCCTAATTGTCTGTGTGTGATGGTGGACTGCAGGTACATTCCTAATTGTCTGTGTGTGATGGTGGACTGCAGGTACATTCTAATTGTCTGTGTGTGATGGTGGACTGCAGGTACATTCCTAATTGTCTGTGTGATGGTGGACTGCAGGTACATTCCTAATTGTCTGTGTGTGATGGTGGACTGCAGGTACATTCCTAATTGTCTGTGTGTGATGGTGGACTGCAGGTACATTCCTAATTGTCTGTGTGTGATGGTGGACTGCAGGTACATTCCAGAGGCCTGGCTGGACAAGCTGGATGACTTGTCAGCCAAGGGGAAGTTGGACATCAACCACCTCAACACAGAAGTCGTCCACAAACTGAAGGCCATGGACACGGCCTTTTCTTCTGGTAGGTGTCATGGTGGTAGTAGTATGGCACACATTTGGCAGCAGCAATGCAGTGTTAATCTCTGATAACTCATTCCTTGTATGGAGGGGATCTGTGTTTCTGGTGTTTGATGATTTTAAAAAAGTGTTTTCATATTTAAAACTTGTTGTATAAACTCATTCCACATGTTGTAGGAAAGAGATTGTTACATGAGAAATGCTATCACAATCAGACAAGTGCAATGAAACACCAACATGCGCAGAAACTTTATCAAGAAATCAAAGTATGAAAAGACAACTGGGTGAGCACCACAAAAAAATCATTGAAAGAAAACCCTCTGAGGCAAACTTGAAAAGAAAAAACATTCTCATGCCTCATTTTTTTATCTATGGATGATTAGAAAATACTTAGGGATCAAGGAATTGTTTTCAATGACAATCCAGGTTCATGACTGGTTTGTTGCAGGCCACAGTGATGACGGGATGGTCTGTGTGAGGTTTGGCCTGGTCACCAAGGACACAGACGTAGAGGAACTGGTCATGATGGTTCACAGCATGGGCAAGGAGGTGGAGGAGTCCTCCAAGGTAGGAACCATGAGTGTTCCCCTGCATCCTCTCCTCTGTCCACACAAGCCTGCTCCAGGCTAGCTCCTTCCCTCCATCAGTGTCCCAATGCAAGCACACAGTGACACCAAGCACACAGACCAAACACACACACCAAGCACACAGTGACACCAAGCACACAGACCAAACACACACACCAAGCACACAGACTAAACACACACACCAAGCACATAACCAAGCACACACACCAAGCACATACACCAAGTACACACACCACGAACATACACCAAGCACACACACACCAAGCACACACACACCAAACTCACACACCAAACACACACACCAAGCACACACACCAAGGCTGATCTTTGCCTGTTCTGTGATGGCGATAGTAAGTACATACATGTATACTTGTGATGAGAGGAGAGAGAAACGTGATAAATGCTTGGGATTTTTATTTCCCCATTCCCAGTGTTATTGTTGTAGAAGCTGGAACTTGTGTGTAATGTTGCTTCATTTCCATAATCTTAACCTCTCATCTCTTTTAGTTTTGCTTATCTTTTTCTCTCTCTTAATTAGATCTGATAATTGTGTGTCCCTCTGTGTGTGTATGTGTGTGTGTGTGTTTGAGTGTGTGTGTGTGTGTGTGTGTGTGTGTGTTTGAATGTTTGTGTGTGTGTGTGTGTGTGTGTTTTTGAATGTGTGTTTGTGTGTAGTGTGTGTGCATGTTTGTCTGCCTCTTTCATTATCTGTCCCTGTCTGCCTGCCTTGCTCTCTCTCTTTCTCTCTTCCCTTCCCTTCCCCCCACCCCATCAGCCACTCTTTCTTTTGTATATTCTCTTACTTTTTGTATCCTGTCTAGAACTTTTATAGTTTTTTTGTTACAATTAGATGCATTTAACCTTTTGCTCATTCACAGATTTCAACTGCCCTCACAAAGCAGAGTTTTTTTTCTCACAAAAGGTCTGATCAGAAGCTTGCAAAATAATGTTGGAAATTCTTCTTTCAGTACCTGGAACGACTCTCAGAGATGATTCAGAAAGGCATACATGATGCTAGCGATGAACTGAGCAAGGAGAACGAGTCCAAAGTCCAGCAAGAGGTCAGTCTTCATTTCTCTGTAACTCTGTAGTCCAGTAATCAATAACTCTAAAAGATGGTCATTGTTTAATGAATGCTAATTATGTGCATTTGCCAAGCAATATACATATTTAGTATTCACACATTTGTTTCCAAGTCCGTTTTCACCAAGACTGGTTGGTTGTGTGTGTTTTATTTATTCACCCAGACAGCAGTCATTTTGGCTGTGGAAACATGACTGAATTCTAAACACTGGTTCTTTAGTGATCATTATATCTATTCTCTCCCCCCCCCCTCTCTCTCTCTCTCTCTCTCTCTCTCTCTCTCTCTCTCTCTCTCTCTCCCCGCGCATACACACACACACACACATGTATATCTTGTTGGTATCATGTGCCCTAGAAAACAGCATCTGCCCTTCTGAGAGAAGGTTTTTAAGTGGTCAGAGCTCTCTCTATATATAGTATATGTTAGATATATATATATATGTATATATATATATATATGTATATATATATAGTTATATGTTATATGATATATTAAATTAGAGATATATGATGATTATATATATAGATAAATATTGTATATATGTATATATATCAATGATATTATAGTATGAATATATATAATCGAATAATATATATATATATATATATATATAAAATATATGATATATATATATGTCTAGATAGATATATATTATATATGTAATAATATATTATATATATATAATTTTTATAAATATATCTTTATATGTATATATATATATAAGATATAGTATAATATATATATAATACTCTGTATATTTATATATATTTCTTGTATATACTCTATATATATATATTGATTTATATATATATATTTGATTTATATAGATGATATGATATGATATATTTTATTTATACATATATAATAATATATATGTCTATATAATATTTATTATATATATGATATATTTTATATATATATATATATATCTGTATATATATATATAATCATATTATTTTTATTTGGTCTCTACTGCTCTCTCTCTATGAAAATTATCATCTGTCTCGCACTCTAATCTCTCATATATATATAGCATTATATCGATTCAATATTTATATGTATATCTGTGCTCTCTCTCACACACACTCTCTGTGACTCTCTCTCTCTCCCTCTCCCTCTCTTTCTCTCTCTCTCTCTCTCTCTCTCTCTCTCTCTCTCTCTGTCTTTCTCTCTGTCTCTCTCTCTCTCTGTCTCTCTGCCTCTCTGTCTTTCTCTCTGTCTCTCTCTCTCTCTCTCTCTCTCTCTCTCTCTCTCTCTCTCTCTCTGGTCATGTGTGGAGGACAAAGATGTCTGTTTAGTGCCTGCACTGGGAGTGGTGCTGTTTCTATCCTGTGGTCATCTCTCTTGATCCTTTTTCTCTTGAGAAATAGGTCTGTGAATTTCTCTGTGGAATCCACATGTCCTTGGACCCTGTGTCTATCACCCCTGCAAAATGTCCTTCATTGGTAATTATTCATGGGGCCTGTGACCTCTTGGAAAAACTGGGTTGCTACTGGAGCCAGAGATACTATAGTGTCTCTGCCTGGAGCCAGTCTCAAACCTTTCTCCCCAAGCATCACTGTGGGGCAGGAATGGTATCAGTGAACTTCTGAACTCAGTAATGCTGTCACTCCAGATAGCCTCTTCCTGTAGAAATGAAGAGAGTGCTTCCATGGAATACTGGCCAGCCAGTGACCTGCACCAGTTCTGTTGTCTCTGACCTGTCTGTCCACCTCAACTTGTATCTGCTGCTCACACAGGGAGTGCTGCGGCTTCTTCCTGTGGTGGGATCTCTGGTGAACTGGTGGTCTCCAGTGAAGGAGAATGTCAAGGGGCGCACCTTTGATCTGTCCTCAGGTGAGTACACAAGCCCTCCTCCTTGACTGCTTAACCTGATACTGGAAACTTTCTTGGCTGCACTGTGGGTGGATATGAAGGTGGACAAGAGATAGTGGGTGGATATGAAGGTGGACAAGAGATGGTGGGTGGATATGAAGGTGGACAAGAGATGGTGGGTGGATATGAAGGTGGACAAGAGATGGTGGGTGGATATGAAGGTGGACAAGAGATGGGTAGATATGAAGGTGGACAAGGGATGGGTAGGTATGAAGGTGGACAAGAAATGGTGGGTGGATATGAAGGTGGACAAGAGATGGTGGGTGGATATGAAGGTGGAAAAGAGATGGTGGGTGGATATGAAGGTGGACAAGAGATGGTGGGTGGATATGAAGGTGGACAAGAGATGGGTAGATATGAAGGTGGACAAGGGATGGGTAGGTATGAAGGTGGACAAGAAATGGTGGGTGGATATGAAGGTGGACAAGGGATGGGTAGATATGAAGGTGAACAAGGGATGGGTAGGTATGAAGGTGGACAAGGGATGG
The DNA here is from genome assembly GCA_034096865.1 of Theodoxus fluviatilis. Classification (NCBI taxonomy): domain Eukaryota; kingdom Metazoa; phylum Mollusca; class Gastropoda; order Cycloneritida; family Neritidae; genus Theodoxus; species Theodoxus fluviatilis. Next base: position 12,206 of record JAWQFJ010016262.1, on the reverse strand, counting down.
TGGGTAGATATGAAGGTGGACAAGGGATGGTGGGTAGATATGAAGGTAGACAAGAGATGGGTAGATATGAAGGTGGACAAGAGATGGGTAGATATGAAGGTGGACAAGAGATGGGTAGATATGAAGGTGGACAAGAAATGGTGGGTGGATATGAAGGTGGACAAGGGATGGTGGGTAGATATGAAGGTAGACAAGAGATGAGTGGATATGAAGGTGGACAAGAGATGGGTAGATATGAAGGTGGACAAGAAATGTGAGTGGATGTGAAGGTGGACAAGGGATGGTGGGTGGATATGAAGGTGGACAAGGGATGGTGGGTAGATATGAAGGTAGACAAGAGATGAGTGGATATGAAGGTGGACAACAGATGGGTAGATATGAAGGTGGACAAGGGATGGGTAGATATGAAGGTGGACAAGAGATGGGTAGATATGAAGGTGGACAAGAGATGGGTAGATATGAAGGTGGACAAGAGATGGGTGGATATGAAGGTGGACAAGGGATGGGTAGATATAAAGGTGGACAAGGGATGGTGGGTAGATATGAAGGTGGACAAGAGATGGGTAGATATGAAGGTGGACAAGAGATGGGTGGATATGAAGGTGGACAAGGGACGGTGGGTGGATATGAAGGTAGACAAGGGATGGTGGGTAGATATGAAGGTGGACAAGAGATGGGTAGATATGAAGGTGGACAATAAATTGTGAGTGGATGTGAAGGTGGACAAGGGATGGTGGGTGGTATGGAGGTGGTAGAAATATGGTGGGTGGATATGAAGGTGGAAAAGAGATGGTGAGTGGATATGAAGGTGGAAAAGAGATGGTGAATTGATATGAAGGCGGAAAAGAGATGGTGAGTGGATATGAAGGTGGAAAAGGGATGGTGGGTGGATATGAAGGTGGAAAAGAGATGGTGACTTGATATGAAGGTGGAAAAGAGATGGTGAGTGGATATGAAGGTGGACAAGAGATTTTAAAAAAGATGATTGGCACAGGGCTGGGCATCAGATATGGATCTCTGTTTTCTCAAACATTTTTTTAATGGTTCAACCAAATATGAAAACATTGCTGGCTCAGAGATCAGCTTTTGTGAATCTAGGAATGTAAACTCCTTGCGCATTTGGTGCAAGACTGAGCAAATATCAGTTTGTCAAATGAAGAAAATAAGTCTCATGTTATGTGTTATAAGAGGAGTTGGTTTTCATTTGAGTTGTTGCATGAAGGCTGTGTGCATGAGTGTTGGTTGAATGGGATGGACGCCCACAACCTGTCTGAACTTGGTCCCAGTGAGAAATGAAATGAAAGCAGCTTTGGGGCTTAGTAGAGCTGTTAATTGGCAGCTGTCTTTTAATCTTTGTCCTTGATTTTATCTCAGCAGTAGTCCGATATGCATCTTGCATTAGCTCATTGCAGAAGTCTCATTTGCAAGGTAGAAATCTCTGAATTTGCATATTTTTTGGTTTAAATGAAATCTCTTTGAAATTGTGATTGATCTGTGAATTTGATTACAAAGAGTCTTTGACATTACTATCATTATCTTTATTTTTATCACCATCACCATCACCACCATCATCATCATCATCATCATCATCATCATCATCATCATCATCATCATCATCATCATCATATTCACAAAACTGCAGAGGTCTATGTTGGCTAAGGAATATTAGTCTCCATGTAAAGTTCCTGCAAACTCAAGGTGTTCTCTTATTGCTGTGGGGTTTTAGACAACATTTCTCAAGGATTCACTCCATGATCCTCTGTTCATGAACAACAATCAGAGTGCCTCACATTCAACTTCACTTGCAGAAATTGTGATTGTCATGCTGCAGTTCTGTTGGCATAATGCATGAAGCACTTGGATTGTTTTGTTGGTCTCTGGCTTTGAACTGAAAACTGCCATTTCATGAGGCACGAGACAGAAATGAGAAGAACATAAAGCTCAGGAACTGGACAGCATTCTGCAAGGCACCAAAGCACTAGCACCGGAGTCAAGATCAGTATTGTCATCCATGACCTTCAAGATGTGAATCATAATTTTACCCTGATCTTCAAGCCGCTGACCTAGGTGTAATGCATCAGATAGTTGAAGCGCTTCATCAATCTGGTTTTCTTTTTTGCTTTGAAACTGAAGACTATTCCAGCTTGCATAAGACAGCAGACGGAGGTGTGAAGAACTTGAAGGGTAGCATTGTGCTGGTGACCTACAGCATGACAGTGCATGCCACCATCTTGATTGTCAAGATAGACTAGTGGATGGTCATGCTGTTGCCGTCTGCTGTTGCTGCTGTCAATACTTTTCTAATGCCCCACTAAAGATTTGTTGATGTTCTCTCAGTCTTCTTGAAAAATCTCCACTTTGGCACAGAATGAATGCTTCAGATACCTGTTATATAAATGCAACAAATTCACATAGCTTCACCAGATACATTTGGTCTTGAAAAAAGCTGTTTTTAAGTATAAGGCTCGGTATTTGCAACTGTATTGGGTGCTACTGTGGTCAAGATCTCATAGAAATGTAAAAACTTGGGAAAAAAAGACTGTGAAATGCCACAGGGTATGACTACATTCAGTGAAAGTGAGTTTTTTCCCCCCATGTTGCAAAATCCTTGCCATGAAGCTCAATATAATTCAATGAGAAAATGGAGATTAGCATCTGATCAACTTTTGCGCATTTACTACTCCAGACATGTGTGCAAACATGTACACATGCATGCACATTCACACATGCACACACATTTACATACATACTTACAAACATGCACTGATCATCACATGCCCTCTGCATATCCGCAGGGCGAGTGATGACCACAGAGCAGGTCTACAAGTACCACATGCAGCTGCAGGAGAGTGGGAAGCAGGCTACAGCTGCAGCAGCCTCTAGGGGCCAGCCCACCCTCAGCGAGAGCAACGCCACCCCCAGCACCCCACCTCTCACCCCCGAGGGGGCCACCAGTAAGGGAGCAGCCCCTGGAGAGGGGGTCACCAGACCCCCTGCTAAACCAGAAGGGGCTCATGCAGGCTCTGCTCCTTCACCTCAGAGCCCTGCCCCCCCACCCAGCCCTGGCAGTCAGGCCAAGCCCCCCGACAGCAAGTCTGCGGGGGAGGTGAAGGCTCGACTTGCAAGCGAAGTGGGGCAGAGCCCCCCCTCCACCCCCAGCCCAGCTCCTGCCCCCACCCCCACACCAGCCTCTGGCCAGGCCAAGTAAGTTGTCATCAAACCTGAGTAGGTGTAAACGAAAATGGCTGTATTCTTGAGAGGTGTCAAGTTTGTGTGGGGGGAATACTACCCACACTGTGTGTCAGTGCACTGTTCTGTGTGTCAGTGTGTTGTTCTGTGTGTCAGTGTGTTGTTCTGTGTGTCAGTGTGTTGTTCTGTGTGTCAGAGTATTGTTCTGTGTGTCAGTGTGTTGTTCTGTGTGTCAGTATGTTGTTCTGTGTGTCAGAGTGTTGTTCTGTGTGTCAGTGTGTTGTTCTGTGTGTCAGTGTGTTGTTTTGTGTGTCAGTGTGTTGTTCTGTGTATCAGAGTGTGTTCTGTGTGTCAAAGTGTGTTCTGTGTGTCAAAGTGTGTTGTTGCATGTGCCAGAGTGTGTTGTTCTGTGTATCAGTGTGTGTTGTTCTGTGTGTCAGTGTGTTGTTCTGTGTGTCAGAGTGTTGTTGTTCTGTGTGTCAGAATGTGTTGATGTGTGTGCCAGAGTGTGTTCTGTGTGCGAGAGCAGACGGAATTTCTCACTCAAAGCTTGGACATGTGGTTCCCAGTGAAGGCAAAATTGTGCTGACAGCTTTTAACAACTGTTTGAGTCTTAAATTAACACTCCCATATGACAAACTTCACTCCGTTGGAAAGTGCGTTAGTCAAAGTACATTCTGCGCCAATGACTGAATTCCAAAAGTGATTCGTATATAAATGAATGGCCAGTGAAATATTTACGGAGCCAATTAAATCAGGACTTATTCATCGTTTTCTTTGAATATTACCGTTTACAACTCATGGAGTGCAGGATGCCATATATGAGATAACTAATAAGGATAAACATTAGGTTTGTATTCAATATTACAAACAGTACATGGTACATTAGATGAATAAATTGTAAAGTTCTATGTGCTATCACGCACGCAATAGAAGTGACAGAGATAGTGCAGAAAGTGAGTCCGCGCGAATAACATGTATCTCTAAGGCCGCAACAGAGTGTGAGAGAAACACGCCATTCACGTATCTCTGCAGTTATAATCCAGGAACAGATGAGAGACAGCACGTTGAACTACAGTGGTCTGGACAAGTCTCTATATCCAGTTCTCACCCTCCTACAATTGTCATTGAGGATTTTCATTGCTCCTCTCATGCTTTTTGCCTTGAAAAGATTAAGATAGATTTTCTTTACTGTACGACAAGGGTTGCAACTAAAGGGCTTTTATGTTTAAATTGTTTGGAAAAAATTTTTTAACAAGGCAGATCGATGGCAGATGTGAAGACTGTTTTGGATGCAACTCTTACAACACATCCATTGCTTCTTGTGCTCTCATACCCTTTTTGTCTTATCATCTCCTTATTATCTTTTGCTCTCATCTCCTTATTAATATCTCCTTATTATCTTATGCTCTCATCTCCTTAATAATATCTCCGTATTACCTTGTGCTCTCATCTCCTTATTGTCTTATTATCTCCGTATTACCTTGTGCTTTTATCCCCGTATTGTCTTATTATTTTCTTATTATCTTACTATCTCCTTATTATCTTATTATCTCCTTATCATCTTACTATCTCCTTATTATCTTGTGCTCTCATCTCCCTATGAGAAGTGTCAGTTATCTACAGGCTTGCCCAGTGAACATGTTGCATCTTCTTACACTGGTTGCCTTTGAGATGATGTGGACATCTATCTGATTATGAATTTGAGGGTGTATGCTTGAACCTAATGTATCAATCACAGACTTCCACATCTTTCTATCAAAATCCGCTGTTCTGCCTAAAATGAGCAGGTAAACAATTAGAACTGAAAGAACTAGACCTGGTTCTGATTCTTCAGATTCTTTTCAGCAAGTCAGTTGCCGTATGCACTGTTGAGTTGAATAGATTAAATGGTGCAGAATGCAGCTTTTCATATGCTGATATCGTCAGGTTATTAGTAGGGATTAACTAAAAGTATAGAAAGGGCAGGCCGTGCAGTCATGGAAAAGATACGGGTATTGGGAGGAATCAGGAGGGTGAAATAGTTTAGAGCTTGTTTGTGGTGGAAGTTATTTTATGAAGGGTGTTTAACATTGTGTATCAAACTAGTAAACATTTTGCTTTTTGATGCACAACAGAGATCTATACTTAGATGCCTATATTTATCTGAAGGTATGCAATGGACTCGGATTTATATATAAGTGGTGTATTCTGTCATATAATTTTTGCACCACACAATCCAAAGCAAAGTCAATTGAGTTGTTGGTGGCTGCAGAAGATGATCCCCAAGATGTTTTCTGGGCAAAGTCCTTGTGAGCTGGGAATAAGAACGGACCCACCACATCTCCTTACTGGATTCCTAAAAAACAAATAACTACACAAGATGTGCCTTACTCTTTGTCTAATCTCCTTACTGGGTTTCTAATAGGCGAATAACTAGAGAACGCGAGATGTGCCTTACTCTTTGTCTAATCTCCTTACTGGGTTTCTAATAGGCAAATAACTAGAGAACGCAAGATGTGACCCACTCTTTGTCTAATCTCCTTACTGGGTTTCTAATAGGCGAATAACTAGAGAACACAAGATGTGACCCACTCTTTGTCTAATCTCCTTACTGGGTTTCTAATAGACGAATAACTAGAGAACACAAGATGTGACCCACTCTTTGTCTAATCTCCTTACTGGGTTTCTAATAGACGAATAACTAGAGAACACAAGATGTGACCCACTCTTTGTCTAATCTCCTTACTGGGTTTCTAATAGGCGAATAACTAGAGAACACAAGATGTGCCTTACTCTGTCTAATCTCCTTACTGGGTTTTTAATTGGCGAATAACTAGAGAACGCAAGATGTGCCTTACTTTTTGTCTAGTCTCTTTACTGGGTTCCTAATAGGCGAATAACTAGAGATCGCAAGATGTGCTTTACTCTCTGTCTAATCTCCTTAATGGGTTCCTAATAGGCGAATAACTAGAGAACGCAAGATGTCACTTACTCTTTGTCTAATCTCCTTACTGGGTTCCTAATAGGCGAATAACTAGAGAATGCAAGATGTGACTTACTCTTTGTCTAACCAGCTGTAGTGATTGCGTAGTCACCAGCTGTTAATAGCCTCATTCATTCATTCATTCATTCATTTCTTGGTAATGTATCTGGCTTGAAATAAACATCGTGATAATGATGATGTTAATGGTGATGATGATAGTTGTTTTTGTTGCTGCTGTGGTTGATGTCATTATTGGGGATCCCTTCCACTGATGGGCCACTATTGTGGACTCATCTGAGGAAAGGGGTGCGGACTCTGCTCCCCTAGCGGGCCATGGCATCTGATTGGCTACGTTTTTGCACAGGTGTTTATGCTAGAAACAGGACCATATCAGTTCGATGACTGCTGCAAATATAATATTCATCATGACCCAATTCAACTGAAAGCACATTGTGTACACCTGTTAGTCAATTATTCACACTTATTGTCATTCTGTGGTCAGAATAACCATCCAAGATTGTGTATGTGAGCTAGCGAGCACGTAATAATTTGGTTGTAATTCTGTGTGGGAGTCCCTGCAAATTGAACGACCAACATTTTTGTTGTTGCTGTTGTTGCTAATATTGTTGCATGTGTGTGTGTGTGTTGCAGGGCTCCAGTGCCAGAGGCTGCTCAGTAGTGACCTCTGCCATGACAGCCAGCCTGCCCACTTTGGCCCTCCTGGCTGTGACCCTGCATAATGTCCTGCACCCCTCCCTCCCTGCAAGTGCAATTACCTCACACCAGACTTGTTTGTATATGAGAGTGGTTGTGTCTCTCTGAGTTGGTCTAGGTATTGCCAATCATATTGCTTTTGTAATTTAATCCTGTCATTCTTCAGGGAACGTGATATGGGGGCTGCCATGTTTAATTTACACGGATTTTGTCGCATGGTGGAAAACCAGTAGAAAGGGCACTTGCATGTAGGGACATGTATTTTTTGTTTGTTTGTTTTCTTCATTTGTGTAAAACTGTTGGTACGCTTTGGGCTGCGAATGGGTTGGACATGATGTGGTTGAGACTATGACTGCATTTTCCATGTGATGTTTAGTACAGTAAGTTGTCTGTTGAACAAATATTCTGTACAAAAAAATCATGTGTGAGGGCACCTTGTACATAGCAGGTTTTTCTCCTTCACTCTCTTAGGTTTCAAGCACAACATCTGAAAATGGAGCATTGTAATGCTTTCATGAAGTAGCTGATCTTGTATATGGAACATTTTCATGGGGTCTCATTTTTTTAAGACTTGGGAACTTGTGGAAAAATACTAAATGTCTGGCCTGCTCAGAGCTGAAGTGAGAATATAGATTGTGTGTCTTCTCAGAGGGTGAAACATCTCTAACCATTTTTGGTGTGCCCTGAGCTGCTCATCGCATCATCTGTGTAGTGTATCTTAAGTGGGTGATATGTGTCTGTACTCTGCTGACTGCACAACGTGCAGTGTTTTGTGTACAGTGCCATCGGTACTTAGTCCTCCCTTCACAAACCAGACTTTAGTGCTTGTTTTTTGGTTTTGTTTTTCATTGCTTTTTTAAAAGCAGAATTGTATATCACTTGTTGAAGAGAGCATGCATGATGCAGCATTAGCATCAGTTATCCTATGCAGCGTGTATGTGTTAAAGCTTCCTGTGCAAATTTAATTAAAGCTGTGAGTACTGTATTGCAGAAGAAGTAGATTGGCGGCATGTGATCTCCTGTAATTTATCCACTCTGCATTTTTGTGTAGAGTCTGTGCTGAAGGAACCGTTATTGCAGTGTATAATATGAGTGGGCTACGTTTGTGTGCATGCACGGGGGTTGTTACAGCTTGAGTTCATTGCCATATCATTTTTGCTGAAGTTGACTCAGTCTCTTTGGCACTCTGCAGCATGACACCCTGGTTTCTTGATGCTGTTATCAAGGTGTGTAGATAGATATGTTTGTGGGATGTAGTTTGCCAGCTTGTAGCTATTTATTGACTGTTCAGTTGGGTTGCCATTTTATTTTTGTTACACTCAGTGTTATAAAGGAAACACAGATGATGTCTCTTTCGAGAGATTTTGAAATATTGGTAAAACATTCATGATTTTTTTTGGTTGGGGTTTCCACTCACTCCTGCATGCATGGTTCAGAATGGCAAGATAAAATAATTCACTGCTCGTTTATTTTATGAGATTTAAATGCAACAATAATCCTATTTGTATTTGGACAGGTATGGTAAGTGATGGAAATAGCCATTCTTGAGTGTTTCTGAAAAGCTTCTTTTGTGGAAATGAACTTGAAAACAATATTTTCCATTTCTTTCAACCTGTATAATTAGTGGTTACGATGGACTATTAATCTATATTGCAACTTGCCCTTTCTTTTCTGGCGCAAGTTGAAGTTTGGGAATATCTATCGTACATCCATTTTATGGCATCTTTGCCATCTACTGTATTTTTTTGTTCCTACCAGAATTATCTGAGAATATCTAAAGTGTAGTGCATCTTGTGATGTACCTCATAGCATTTTACTTTGTAAACTCAAGATTGCTATAAATAAATGACACCATGATTAAGAAGCTCAGATTCTTGACTGTCATCTGTGCCTACAAAGCTATACACTGATAACATTTTAGAGTCCTCATCTTTGTACAGTATTGCAAACAACACTGCAGAGACACTGTATGTTATATTTTCATTTAATTAAAACGCATTATTGGGGAAAATGTTAATTCCTTTTCATGGTGCCAACTAGTTTGTGTGCATTACTTACCCATTACCAAGTTTACATTCAATTGTTTCTTGTGTGTGAATGGCATTCCATCTAGACATAGTCTTTCAAGAACCTCAAGTATTTTGCTTCATACTCTTTAATTCACTTTTTTAGAGTCTGTGATACACATTGAGAAACCCATCTAATCTTTTACATCTGCTCTGGTTTGAATAGTATTCCACCGTTCTGAATTAGTCTTTCTTTTGTCCCAAATTGCCAATCGACCTGTTGAATAAAAACTGAGGTTTCACACCTGCAAGTTGAGAACTTTGTGGTTGTTTGCCATTTTGTTGCCAATGGGAACTCCGTGCAAGTCTCTCTGTTTATTACTTGACAGCTAAATGTACAAGATTTTTAGTTTCCAACATTCTGTGATTTTTATTTCATTATCACTGCAAGAAGTATACATACACGTTAGTGAGAAACTTTTCTTCAGGCTGATGGGGTAGGGTAATGAAAATTATAAGAATTGAAGGTGATGTTTGAATAAAATCAGAATGAAAGCATGCAGGGCTTTCTATAACAGCTGAGAACTATGCATGTGACTGACATGGCAGTATATGGTTTGATGTGAAAAGCATTTTTCAGATCTTGCTTTCCATTGTGTGTTTGCTTTTCTTTTTGCTTATCTGCTGTCCATTCCTTGGAATTCTATGCATGCACTTGTGCATAGTTGAAGGTATAGCAGTTGTGTCTAGTGCATGTCATTGTAAAAAGCATCACAACTCAGTTCGCCGTTTTTATTGTGAATTGATGTATTATGAAATGAATTTCCCATGTCACATTCCAGGGAGCATGACCGCTCTCCTTACAAAATGGTGCAGCCTCCTGCTGACTCTTAATCGTCTTTTGAAGCAATTTGTAGTGTGTTGTCCTTACAGTCTACTGATGACAAGATAATCCACATGGAGCACTGCATGATAATGATTATTGTGGATAGTTGAAATTGAATATTAACAGGTGTAGAATTATATAATAATATTAATAATATTTATTCTATAATTTATAATAATGATATAATAATAGTGATAGTCTAGTGTTATACTGATAGTCTAGTAGAGTACAGGGACAGTGGAAGAAATAGTTATGCTCTTCAAGTTGCTGCATTTCATATATGCAGGCTGAATATGTATTGTGCTGATCTGGTGAAATCAGGTGCAGTGCCTTTCAGGAGCTAATTTACACCACCGAGTCAAGATTGTACAATGTTGTCACTTTGCACTTTGGAATTATAGATGGTAAAAATAAATTTTTGGAGTCAGCAGTATATGAAGATGGGAAATCTTTTAATCCCCTCCCTTCCAAAACTGGCTAACTGTAAGGTATAGTGAATCTATTGCTTTTCATAATTTTCTTTTGTCCCAGTATGCACCATGCACTGTGATTTATGTATATTTAAGATATAACTATTGTACATGCAAAACATTTGCAGTTGGTTTCATGTCAACAGAAGGGGTCTATTAAGAACAAGTCATTTTACTTTCTTTGGACATTGGAGAGAATGTATGTGGTTGCTTTGGTATCAGAATGCATGCAGTAGGCAGCAACATTTGAAATTTGCAGATGTATGTGTGGGAATATTTATGTTTCACATTTCATTATGGGTGTTGATGGTGAGATTAACAATGTTTTTCTTTCTTATACATGTATTCTAGAAATCCATTCCTGGTACAGCGTGACATTTTCTGCAAGTAACAATAAACTAATGTTGTGGACATCACCAACACTGTATGCAATAAAGTCATGTCAAGTTCATTATATTGGGGATTTCATAACATTGTTATCATTTTGTTGTATACCATGTACTTCTTAAATTAAGGCACTGAATTTTTCTGTCATCAGAAACAGCTTATATTGATCTGTATGATCATCCTAGTGAAATGGGCTTGCTATGGGATCTGCAATCATCATTTTCAATCAAGTAGGAACAACTTTAGCCACAGAAGTTTCAGTCTTGCCTTTGTGTTGTGGAGATGATGGCCAAGCAAATACTGGAGCAGAATTATTTTTGCATTCCAGGTACTTTACAATGGAACATTTGTTACAAGTGCAAAATGTATCCAGAGTTGCGTCTGTTGGTTTACAGAAGTTGTGGTAGTTTTTCTTTTTTTAAATCTCTAGGGGCAGTTTCTGAGGTTACTTTATTTATGTCTGTCTGTGGGAACTGGTTAATACTGGCCTATTTTTGTAATTGTATACTTGGGTTTTTGCTGTCCAGTGAAGCGACATATTATTTGGTGATCAAATTAAATTTCAAATACTGCAAAACATTTTGTTACTTTAATCTTTTTAATTTGATTTGATGATGATGATGATGATGATGATGATGATGATAATGATGATGATGATGATGATGAAGATATCTTGTACAGTTTTGCATCTATATTCCTTATTCAACAACACATATGAGGATCTGTGCTACAAAATGTTCAGCAACACCTGAATAACACTTGAACCCAACTAAAGTATATGTAATGTTTTTGTTGATGTAAGACCCACAACCTCCACCCCCTACCCCCCAAGTCAGTCAATTCCAGCATGAAACTTGATGAAATTTGTTTTGTTGTTACGACTTTCCCCACCTGCTTTCAGAATGGATTGGTGTTCATTCTTTTTCATCATTTGGCTAGAGAACATGGTGACCAAGGTAATTTATGTCACATCAATCGACGTTTAATTTTTAATTATTAAAAAAAATGTCCATGATGTGTTTCAAACCAACTGAAAGAGCTGCCCCAATATTTTGCAAAGGGCAACCCTGTCAGTTTTGATTAAGTGACAGAACAATGACCTAGCTCTCTGAGGAAAGAAAGAAGAAAAAGACGAAGTAGGCGCAATTGCATCATATGTTGCTTCCACACACACACATCATCACAAGGCCCTGGCATTGCTTGATTTGGACGACACAGTGTGCTGAAACTTGTATGTTGCAAATTTACAGCACCTTTGTGTTAGTGTGTGTTTGTGAGTGTGAGGGTCTGTGTGTGTGTGTGTGTTTGTGAGGGTCTCTGTGTGTGTGAGGGTCTGTGTGTGTGTGTGTGTGTGGGGGGGGGGGAGAGAGAGAGAGAGGGGGGGGGGGGGGGGGGGTCGGGGATGGGGGTGGGGGGGGGGGGGGGGGGGTGGGGGGGGACAGGCTTATTGGTCCGGGGCTGATGATTTTGGCAGAAGGAGGATTTTTTTTTCTGTCAGCAAGAGTCGAAAATTGTCACTCAATCAAAAAAAGCTCGCCCAGGATGTTTGGGTGTGGATGTCTCAACCGTCAGATTTCCAAAGCAACCCG